>PVHY01008695.1:0-60222 GCA_004024945.1 Uropsilus gracilis
GTCAGCTGAGACCTGGCTGGATCTATTTGAACAGAACCTGTGACTATCTGTGTTTTGGGTTCTCTGAACATGGGGGGCTGGGCTTCTGGGATGAAAGACCCTGAGGGAGCCAGGTAGAAAAATCAACTCACCTTTGTTGACCTAGGTTTGGAAATTATGCTGTGCCTTCCATCCCCATTCACTGAGACAAAATCCCAGCAGGGACTTCAGCGCACTGACCCCCCTCTGGCCGGCCTTGGGCAAGTCTCCATGTAGCTCGAGGGGGTGTGGGCAGCGTCGTAGCCCAGCTGCTTCTGCGGAGCGGCCAGAACCTGGGGGCTTTGCGTCGCCTGTGTGAACTTCTTTGCGTCACTCATATGTTTAGCCGCTTCCGAGGCATCCGGGCAGGGCTATCTGGGAAACTGTTAGCTGCCATCTGAGTGCCCTGGTCTCCTTACGCCTCCTGGCGACCGGGCATTTGCTCCTCCCAGGCTGGCAGCCTGATGAGGTCTTAGGGATGGGCCCCATCTTAACTGTCACTAGTTACAGAATCCTGCAAAATCCTTCCTTCGTCTTGTTGAAGTAACTGGATCCAGGAGAGGGTTGGCAGGAGGGTGGGCAGCCTTTTCCCACCTATTCCCTGCCATGGGATATACCCTTCTCCAGATTTCTTTTTTTTTTTTCTTTTTTTGACTGGTTCTGCTTCAGGTTTATTTGTACAAATATCAAAGGAAGACACCAGTGTCCTGCAGACAGCAGCCTAGGATGACACCACTCCTGTCCTCACATGGCCAATAGGGTTCTCTATTCTTGAGCCTTTGTGGGGGCCTGGGCACCTTTGGCAACCTGGGCACCTTTGGCAACCTGGCAACCTGCAACCTGTGCTGCAGCTGCAGTCTTGGCTTGGGTTTGAGCCGTGGCCTTTGGCTGAGACAACCTGAGACCCTTGGCGATGCAGGCACGTGCATTCTTCCCAAGCTTGGGGTGAGTGATGGTGGCAAGTCGACTGAGCTTGCAGCCGCTGCCCTTTGGGATGTTCGCCCTGACCGTCTTGGTCTTTCCAAAGGCCTTGTTAGCCTCAGCACATGCACTCATGGCCTTCGCATTGTTGGCCTGCATCTTCTTCAGGCCCTTCTTGTTGTGCTTCTTGGCAACGCGTATGTTCCTTAGGAATTTGGGATCTAGCCCCATAAGAGATTCAAATCTTTGCGATCGAGGTTTCTTGATGCCATTTCTGTGCCATTTTCGGGACTGGTTATGCGTGATGTGGTTCTTGGACTTGGCCATGTCTTCACCGAAGCCCGCAGCTCCCCAGGCGCCTTGAGCTGGAAGAGCCCCTTTTCCAGATGTCTACCTTTCCAGAGCCTTGGAAGTGGAGCAAGGTCCTAGCAGTTGAGAAATGGATAATGGAAGTAAAGTATCCGGTAAATCTTTCCCCAAGCTAATATCCTGATTCAAGGACTATTATTCTACCACATGAGCTTATTTTGAATGTCAAAAGTTGAATGTCAACGTGGCCTTTTTCTAGGCAATCCTTCTGTAACAAGTCTAATCTCTTCCCAGACACAGGGTTGCTTCTAGGCCGACTATGTGTAAAGGTCATAGACTCATAAAGACAAAAGAGAAAATCATACACAATTTCAAGTGATTCCTCCAGCTTCATTCCCGAGTCTCTGTTTCCACCGCGACCCCAACAGCTTTCGGTTTTAATATCTGTCTGTTGAACAATTATAAGCCCCTTGCAAATCAAACTTCCCTCTGAAACCTTCCTGTGTTCCCAGCATCAACGTTTTAAATGTGGAAGAAAACAGTGGGGGCGGGGGGGGGGGGAGCCAGGGCAGCCAGAGGGGCATCTGGACCTTTGCTCCTTGATCATCTTTTATCACTGACTTCTGGCTTACAAACTCTACCAGCAGATTCTCTCTGCCTCCCAGACCCTTCCCTTTGGCCACACGGGGTCCTGTCATTTCTGGTCCACCAGCACATTTGGTCATGGCCTTGATCCCCACGGCCCCCGGCTCCTGTCTGAACTAGCCAGTTCCTGCCCAGTCTGATTGTACGTGGGTCCTCCCCCCAGGCCAGGACCAGCATTACTGAAGGTTTGTCATGCTTCCCCTAGCCTGGGCCTCCCCTGGCTCCCAGCGGTCTGTGTCTGCGGGTTTATTGCATTACAGCGTGATCTTGTTACAGCCCGTCCTAGATGCTATCCCTGCCCTCTGGTTTAGCAGTTCACTGGGGAGGAGGGCGGGGAGCATTGGTTCACCCTTATCCCTCCAGGTTCAACCTGGGTTTGAACTGAGTCAAGCATCCATATCAAAAGCATTCGCTCCATATCCCGAGGGCTCCGTTGCCCTCTGTGCTTTCCCCATTCTGCCCTCAGGTTCAGACCCTTGTTAGGTAACCAGGTTCCTGAGCTGAGGGCAAGTGTAGCTTAGTGATTAGGGGCAATGTGACCTCACCATCCAGATGCCCCCATCATCCAGCTCTCCACTTGGTGCTACCTCATGGGGCAAGCTGCTCAATCTCTCTGTACCCATAATGCCACTGTCTGTAACATGAAGGCAATCATCTCTCTCTGAACTGCTGTGGAGACTAGATGAGTTCACACATCTGGTGTGTGGAGCGCTGCCTTGGGGGTAGCAGGGGCTGGGGAAATGCTAAATGGCCAGGGTGTTTGTCAGCTGCCAGGGTGTCTCCTCCTCTGAGTTGCTGCTCATGCAGCCCATGCCACTGACCCAGGTCCTTCCTTTCTCATGCCCTTCCATGCACAGGGCAAGTTGCCAGCCAGGTAGTCACCAAGATTTCCTCAAGCAGGAGGGAGAGGCTTGCCTCACAGTGCTGACATGCCCTGTCTTGGTACCTCATGCCTGATGGCTCTCTCCTCTTCACCTGTCAAATCTGTCCCTCTCTGCCTGTGCTTCCTTACTGCCCAGACCACAGGAGCCCCTTCCTTGGATCTAGGATACTCATATTGTTGTCACCCACATCTCAGCACTATAAAAAAGGGACCAAGATCCTGGGGACCGGCAGGTCTGGATCAAGGATGACCCCGTGAGATGGCGGAGCACAAAGATGGAGTAAGACCAACATCTGAACGAGCCTGAGCACTCAGATATCTTAAACCAAGTTCTGAGGTAAAGTCCAGAGTAACTCTCAGGAGACCTCGGTGGTTCTGTTTGCTTAGCCAGACCCCACCAGATGAGGACCTTTGACCTAGAGGAAGTGCCATTCTGCCAGGTTATCACCCTATGTAATGCCAGAGAATGACCTTGCTCAGCCTTGAGGCATCAAGACTTAGAGCAGGGCTGGACCACAGACACCAGTGAGTCACAGCCATGGAGAGACTCTGGAGGGGAATCCACTCTGCAGGGCTGGTCAGAGACCACCTCTGGTCTGTCCCTTCGCTCTTGTGCTCTGCTTCCCTAGGCCCACCTGCCCCAGACCTACAATTAGAAAGTCTCTGTGAAGGATTTCCAAAGAGACAAGGGCAAAGCCTTGTGGCCTTTTAGGGATCAGACGCAGCCACAGTTTTCAGCATCGAAGAAATTTTGAGCCACATGGCTACCCTGCTCTTTCCTTAAAGTTCCCGGGTGTTGAGCAGGTCAGGGGCCGGGGCAGGGAGAACAGACTGTCCCCCAGGCTCCCCTCCCCTGCCTCTTGCTCAGACATTCTGGCCTGTCCTCAGCAACCTAGGTCAGGTCTTCCACACGCCGGCCCTGTGTTTCCACAGATGGGGGGAAAATCTCCTGGGCTGAAAAATGGGACCCAATTTCTAGCTTCCACCATAGTTCACGAACAGAGAAGTGTGTCCTAAACACTGAGTGACCCAGGAAATGTCAGATGGAAGAAGGAGCCCAGGTGGGGATGACAGGGGACCTTCTCAGTGGGGGAAGGAGTGCGTGTGACCTCCTGAGTCAGGTCGTCTCCCTGAGGCTCTGTGTGTGTGGGGGGGGAGGGGGGGTGTATGTGTGGGTGGGTATAGGGGACAGAGCGATCTGAGAGACTGATCTGAGAGAGGGGTCTGAGAGATCTGAGAGAGAGGTCTGGGAGAGAATGTCTGAGAGATCTGAGAGAGAGTCTGAGAGAGAATGTCTGAGAGATCTGAGAGAGATTTGAGAGAGATCTGAAGAGCTGAGAGATCTGAGAAATGTCTGAGAGAGATCGGAGAGACAGATCTGAGAGAGGGGTCTGAGAGAGAGGTCTGAGAGGTCTCAGAGATCTGAGAGAGAGGTCTGAGAGAGAATATCAGAGATCTGAGAGAGATTTGAGAGAGATCTGAAGAGCTGAGAGATCTGAGAAATGTCTGAGAGAGAGAGAGAGATCGGAGAGACAGAGACCACTAAGGGTAGCTGGGCCGGGCCTAGGCTGGTCACACCTACAGTGGAATGTCCCTGAGAGAGGGTAACAAAGAGGGAGCAGCAGGCATCGAGTCTCCCTCCTAGGACGATGCTGCCAGACCATGGGCAGGGAGGGAAATGAGAGGTCAGCAGACACAGGCCCTGGTGGATTTCATTCCTCCTTCGGCCAACTGGGATACAAACTCAGGTGTTTGGGGCCACCAGGCCTGATTCCCACACCCCATGGGTACAAGGGCAGGAGACATCAGTGGAGTGAGGCTGTGTGGCTCCTGCAGATTTAGTGGGGGTGGGGGGTTGGGGCTGGTATCCATGGGAGCTGGTCTGTGCTCACTGGCCTAGGGCAGCCCTTGCTCCCTGCTCCTGGTCTGTGGGGCAGGTCAGCCCTCGGGCTCCCTGGTCTTGCTCCACCAGGTCCAGCTCCACTGACTTCAAAGCAACCTCCGTCCCATGGGGAGCAAAGGTTATCAGATGCCACCTTCTCCTGCTGCCCCCATTACCTTCAGAGCGCCTCTGGTCAGTGGGGCCACCTGGTGAGGTCATCTCCCCTCAGCTTGTGAGTCCTGTTTCAAGCTGCCAAGGGCTGGGACAGGCCTGGCTTCGGGGGTGATGATCCCAGGTGGCTGACTGCCCTGTGGCCACGCAACCACCCATTCTTGACCACTCTGGGCAAGATGCATCACCCCCAGGGGGATGTGCTGATGAGGTAATGCATATGCCTCTGCCCAGAGATGTTGCCCTATTTCTGGGATTTAAAATTCAGGAAGCAGCACCCAGAAAGGTCCAGCCCCCCCAGATACAGCTGCACAGGCCCCTCTGAGGTTCGGCCCCTCTGGACATGGCTTCCCAGCAGGTCCAGGCCACACGCCTCCCCCACACCCCCAGAGGTGTTGGGCACCCGGCAGAACAGAAAGCTGGGACACCACAGGCCTGAGAGGGGGTCTTTGAGAGCCACCCCTGTTCAGATGTCAGGAGAGAGAAAGAGAAAGGGTCCGGCCACCTCTTCCCCCGACTGTGGCTATAGCTTGAAGCCCGTGGAAATCTACATGCTGGTGAGGGTTTCGCTTTTTCACTTCTCTAAGTTTCTGAGGAAAGTTTTCCTTTTGGAAAATTCCAGCTCAGTCCCGGCTGATCAAAAGAGAAAAGGGATTTTTCCACCAGGGGTATGGGGCAGAAGGGGACCCGGCACCCCCAGTGCCACTTGTAAGGAGCCCAGATGGAGGGAGGGACATCCGGGGGGGGGGCTGGGCTGTCTCCCCCAACCCTCCCTCCCTTTGCATCTCACCCAGGACAGCCTGGCTCTCACACGTGCTCCGTTGCCAGCGCTGAGCACTTAGGTTTCCTCAGGACATTCTCCAATAATGAAATCAAGCAACGGGAGAAATGCTCTCGGTTCACACTCTCATTCTGAAGGGAGACTCCTCTGGCAGGAATTGGTGCTGGGAATCCTAGAGATTCTTTCACCCTCTTCACCCCTTAATAGGTGACTTCTTTCCCTCCTCCCCCACCTTCTCTTTCTCTCTTCTTTTTTTGCTTTGGTGAGTATGCAAATGCCTTTTTGAACCTGAGGTATCACTCATTTAACATTTGCTGGCCATTTTCAAAGATAAAGCTTCTAGAACATTCTGTACCCTGGACTGCTGAGCCCCTGAACACCATCTTCTGGACACAGAAGAGGGCAGCTGGGCTGGATGATTCACTGATGTGTGACTAAAGCAGTCCCAGCGGCTGAGATCTTCAAGGCTGGCTCCATTCTGGTAACATCCCTCTCTGCAATTTGGGGGGAAACCCTATCCCTGAAGTTGAACCCCCATCATGAAGGGGCAGGTGGGTCCCTGGGTTATGTTTTCCCATGGACAGAGCCTCTTACCTCAGTGGCACTGGGGACAAAGATCCCCTCATGGTGCCTGATGGACGCATGCACGCTGATGCCAGAATGAAGTCAAGCCTCGAAGCTGAGTCAGCTCAGGTCAGGGCCTGTGCTGGTGTTGGGGAAGGACTCAGGCCAATGACTCTGGAAAAAAGTGCAGGGCGTTCAGACTCAGGTGCCTCAGTTACTGAGAGGGAAACCGAGGCCCAGAAGCCACAAAGCTATACAACCTGTGGTTGGCAGACTCCAGAGTGGAATCTTCCCTTCCGACTCTGGGTCAGTGCCATCTTCCCCAGAGGGTCACTCAGTAGCCAAGTCTCATGGGACCCTCCTGTGACCCAGGGACTTCACTGAGTGCCAGGCAAGGGGATTTGAAGAAGCTGAGCTGTGCACATTCTCCCAGGCCGAGGGAGCCCTCACGGAAGCAGGAGCCCAATGGGAGAGAGGCTGGACTACCTGCCTGCAGCTGGAAGGATTGAGGATCCTTTCCCTACTGACTCCCATCAGCTCCTGCCAGCAGCCACCTCCTGGGGCACGGCCCTACTCTGGCCTGAAGTTCATGGCAGTTTCCTCGGCCAGATTGATGGGTGTATGAGAACTGATTCAGGCCGCTCCCGAGAACCAACTGTTACACTTTCAGGACTTTTGCAAAGGCACCGACTTACTCTTAAAGAAAATAAATAAATAAAATAAAAATGAAGTGATATAAACTTGCAATTAAATTATCACATTAAAAGCAAAGGCAATAAATACAGCTCATCATAAAAAAAATACAGCTCATTGTCCCTGCATCGCTTGTTACCTTTTATTATTGATGTCTTGGGGCTTTTTGCCTTGCGCTCTGGTAAAATGCAACATGAGTGTGCTCCTGACTTCAAGGAGGCAGCGGTGGGAGTGTTTATGTCATGGAACTAGGCCACACTGGCCAGGAAGGCTGATTCACATGGACCAGTCACCCAAAGGTGCCTGTATCTCCTCAGAAAGCAGCTGTTTTGTTTGTTTTGAGACTAGGTCTCACTATTTTGCCCAGGGAACCCCAGGCTCACGTTGCCCATGGGGTCCCCCAGCCTCAGCTTCCCAGGTAGCTGGGATTACAGGCGTGCGCCACCACGCCCAGCTATTTTTTGAGACTAGGTCTCACTATGTTGCCCTGGACAGGTCTTGAACCCATGGACTCAAGCAATTCCTAGTCCCGGCCTCACTCAATAGGCTGCGATCAAAGGCCTGTGCCACCATGCCTGGCCTAGAAAGCAGCTGTTTGCACATCACGCTAAGCTCTGTTAGTGGCTGCTGGTGAAGAAACATCAAGCCTGGGGTGAGTCAGGCTGGGTCCGGTGGCGCATGCTTTTAAATGACAGCTAATGGAGTCGCCGTGGGTCTTGGGATCGCGGTTCAGGTCCTGCTTGGGGCAACAGTAAGACCTAGTCCCAAAAAATAGCTGGGTGTGGTGGTGCACGCCTGTCATCCCAGCTACCTGGGAAGCTGAGGCTGGGGATTGCTTGAGTCCGTGGTACCCCGGGCAACGAGAGCCTGCGGTTCCACGGGCAAAAATAGTAAGACCTAGTCTCAAAAAATAAAATAAAATAAAATAAAATTGGCCGGGCACGGTGACTCATGCCTGTAAGCTTCAGCCTATGAAGTGGCAGGGACTGGGGATTGCGGTTCGAGTCCTGCCTGGGGCAACACAGCGAAGACCTAGTCGCAAAAAATAGCTGGGTGTGGTGGTGTGCGCCTGTAATCCCAGCTACCTGGGAAGCTGAGGCTGGGGATTGCTTGAGTCCGTGGTACCCTGGACAACGTGAGCCTGCGGTGAGACAGTCCCAAAGAGGGCTGACTTCAGGGCAGGAGCCAAAGGGGAAGGAAGGTTGGAAGGCAAGACTCTTCTTTCCCTGCTTCCCTTTCCCCTGCCTGCTCTCCCCCACCCCCATGCCCTCCACCAATCAATCTCCTATTTACTGCATTCATCAAAGAGCTGGAACACCCATCCTCTGTCACCTGGTTGGGGGGGGCGTGTCAGGGGAGTAAACCCCTCCCCTCCTGCCATCTTCTCTCTCTGTGGAGACACATGGAGCCTGCCTGGGCCAAGGAGTCTGCTTATTTCAGAGACTTGGTCCAAAGGGAAGGGAAAGCAGGTCTCAAGTTCAACTTCAGGGCTAGAGGTTCCAGAACTAAACTCGATTACTCAGTGCTATAAACGTTTAAGGGCCTGCGTTGAGCAATTTAAACCTGTACTGAATTTAACAAAAGGGAGATCGTTCTACAAAATCCTCAGCCCAGGTCCCCGTTTTCATAGTCATCCAGTTGCACACTTTTTAACACTGTCTCTCATGTGTGTGCGTGCATGTGTGTGTGGGCGTGTGCATGTGTGTGTGTGTGCATATTTGTGTGTGTACATTGCTCTTTCTGAGCCTGGTCCTCACTTTCTCTTTGTGTGGAATGAGTTCAGAGAGGCTTCCTGGCTTTTCAGTAATTGGCTCCTATCACCTGGAATTTTCACACGCCCACACCTGCTCTCCCAGCAGATCTGATGCAGTAGGTCTGGAGATGAATCCCCAGGAATCCTCAACACGCCCTCCAGGGGACTCTTCAGCTGGTGGCATAAGAATGGGATTTTGCTGTGAATTTTTTATGGTTTCCCTCCAGAGAGGAGTCAGTCCTTTTGCTCCAGACCCACACCCTTGCGAGCCAGCCTGGCTGGCACAGTAAAGCTGCCCCTGTGTTGGCCTTGGGTCCCTGTGAGTAGGCTCCGTCCACCCCAACCTCACAAACCAGGCCTTGCACTCCAGCTCCTAAACTCCCAGGAGGAGGCATGGCAAAACCCAGTCGTGAACGCTCGTTGAGACTCGTTGAGTCTCACCACTAGGTGGCGCCATGGCTCCACGCTCTGTTTCAGGCCGTTTGACTCAGGTGCTGAAAGTTATTTTTTGTTGATGGTTCCAAGAGAATTTTGTGGGGTTTTTTGTTTGTTTGTTTGTTGTTTGTTTGTTTTTTTTAAGACTAGGTCTCACTATTTTTGCCCGTGAAACCACAGGCTTATGTTGCCCGGGGTACCACAGATTCAAGCCATCCCAGCCTCAGCTTCCCAGGCAGCTGGGATTACAGGCGCGCACCACCACACCCAGCTATTTTTTGGGGACTAGGTCTCGCTACGTGCCCCAGGCGGGACTTGAACTGCGATCTCTGGCCCTGGCCGTGGCTTCCTAGGCTGCCACCTACAGGTATGAGCCACCATGCCCGGCCTCCAAGAGAATTTTGTGTGGCTGTTTCGGTCTGTTTTTCGTCCTTTGCTGGCATCATTGATTTATACAGACAGTGACACAATGAGGAGTTTGGGATGACTTCCTCCATTTCTCACCCTGGGTCTGGGGGATACCTATTGGATGGAGTTAAAGAAACTTTGCAAAGCCTGGTTGGCTGTACCAGAGTCGTGGGGGGGGGGGGTAAGGGTGGCTGTTTTTCTTCCCTCTCTTGGTCCCTAGAGAGTGATCGCTTCTCCAGAGTCAGAAAAGGGACCCAAAACGTCTGGGCCTGGTGCTTTACATTATCCTCTCATTTAATCCTCAGGCTAGTAGGACAATGAGACTCAAAGATCTCTCTAGAGCTCCCTGTCTTTCTGCATGCTTCTTACTGATGGAGCATTGAGGACCCAGCCGACTTCTCTTTGAGGCAAATGGATCGCTGATTGGGCCTCTCCGACACTCGGGGAGGAAATACTGAGCCCCCTGGGGCCACGTAGTGGACACAGGGCCATGTACCACCAAGGACAGAGCAGGCTGGAGAAGGGAAGGGCTTTTGCATAGTAGGCCAACATCACGCGGTCAGCAGCGCATCTCATGGGTGGATGGCATGGAGCCCCAGCAAGCAGCCTGGGGCTCACAGCCCGGAGGCCACCTCTTCCACCTCCTAAGGCAGTGCCTGTTGCCTTCACACCTGCAGGTGCCCACATGACTCTGAAAGATGGGGGAGGGGCTGGAGCCACACGGGACAGCTGGAATAGACAGTGGCCTCGTCCTTACCCTCCTCACATGTCTAGCACAGGTGCAGGATGGGGGCCAGGTTGGCTCAGGTGCAAACAGAATGGCTAGATTTAGGAATGACCTAAGGTCATCAGGGGACAAGGTGCTAGGTCTGAACCATACTATGCCAGGTGAAACCTAGAGACTGGGATTAGGCCCACTGTGGGGGGAGGGGAGGAGGGGGGGAGGCGCAAGCGTCCAGTTTGGGGGATCAGCTTATCATCTTTTTTTTTTTTTTTTGAGACTAGGTCTCGCTATTTTTGCCAGTGGAACCGCAGGCTCTCATTGCTCGGGGTACCGCAGACTCAAGCAATCCCCAGCCTCAGCTTCCCAGGTAGCTCGGATTACAGGCGCGCACCACCACGCCCAGCTATTTTTTTGGAACTAGGACTCGCTACGGGCCCCAGGCGGGACTCGAACCGCGATCCCTAGCCCTAGCCGCTTCATAGGCTGAAGCTTACAGGCATGAGCCACCATGCCCGGCCAGCTTATCGTCTTTAAATGCCTGTTGCGCTTTTTTGCCTCTTAGGTCTTCCGTAGGCCTCTGGTGCCTTCAGCTGGCCCTCTGACCTCACCTGCATCTGAGATCACCCATGCCCTTGGCCAGGTCAACCTCTATGACTTGCGTCCTTTCCTAGCAGGTGAGCTGAGTGGAACACGCAGGACTGAAAAGTCTGAGCAGTTGGCTTTAGGGCTCGAGTTGTGGCTGGGGGCCAGGGCTCTGGGCCTGCAGAGGGGGAAATGCTGTTCTCAGGGAACAGGGCTCAGGTCATGAAACTGCTAGTCATCCCGAGGGGTCATTGTCTTGGCCCAGCGGCCTTCAGAGAAGACAGCGACTTCTCTCTCAGCGACTTTCCTCTCAGGTGCCGCCGTTGCCTTCTCAGGAGAAGCTGGACATGAGTCTGTGAAAGGTACGGTCACTGGGACAGGGATTCGACCTCTGCGGTGGCAGAAATGTAAGTGCCCGGGAGAACGTTAGAGACCAGGCAGAAGCAAGAGGCAGCAACTGGAAGCCCCATACGCTGGCTTGGGGGGACCCTCATCCTTGGGGAGCCTGGTGGCCTCCTTAGTTACCCACCTGCTGTGAGGTGACACCTGAGGGAGGCTACAGATCAGGTGCTGCTACCCAGACGTGCCCAGGTGAGGCGACGTGCCCAGGTGAGGGCCACAGAGCGAAGAGCCTTGCACACCAGGAGTGGCTCACCGGAAACTATTCTAAGTAGGGGAGCTTCCGTCTGCTCCCTGGGAAGCAGGGATCCCAGCTTCAGTCTTTTTATTTTTGAACTAATGTTGGTTTTGCAACTGTTTACGATTCAGAGGCGCAGGGGACCACAACACCACTCCAGCACCCATAATCCTCCACCCTGGTCCTCTGGGCCCTACTGGGTCGTCCTGAGTCACAGAACGGCCCCCACCTCAGGCTGGTGTGCTCCACAGAGGTCGCCAGCCCACCCAGACCCCTCCTCACGACCATGGCCATGTCCCCACTCGAAGCTTCCCCACACAGGAAGAACTGCTGTGAGAGCTGTGTGTGCCTGAGGAGTCTGGAAAAAGCTGTTCCTTTATTTCCAAAGATGGCCCCCGACGCCATCTTCCATCCACGCTGCATGCTGAAGGCCCCTCCTGCTCCTGAGGAGAAGAAATGGGCAAGTTGTTTTCACCTACCTGCTTAGTGGCTTCATTTCAAGCCTCATGGGCCTCCCCGGTCCAGCTGTGAGTCCTGCCTCCCGCTGCCCCTTCCCTAGAGGATGGTTCTGCCCTTGGTCCAGATGGCCAGGCCCAGAGCTGTGTCAGGCTGGCTGGCTTGCTGCCTCCCCTCCTCTCAGGATGCAAATCCAGTTGGTCAGTCATGGTGGGTCCACCTGGGGAGTGTCACCAGCTCGCTCCTCGCTGCTCTTGTCCGAAATAACCTGACTCTCCAGCTCTTCCACTCCCCACAGTCCTTTCTCCACACCAGCCAGAGTGACCTTGTGCATATCCCACCAGCCCCTCAATCTTAGCTGGAAAAAAATCCGAGTTCCCCCAGTCTCTCCCCTGTCTCCCCTTCACTCCCTCTCTCAAAAAAATTTCCTCACCACAATGGCCCTTTTCACTCTTCTCCCACCCCCTTTCCCTCGGAAACCTCTCTCTGTTTATCCGCGCCTGCTGCTTTTTGTAAATATTTCCCTTTGTTGAATGGTCCCCTATGTAAATGTTCAATATTTGTCTTTGCCATCTGATTGGCTTCACCACACATAATTCCCTCAAACACCTTCCAGCTTTGCTGTAAATGGTAATGTTGTGCTTTCCCTGCTCCCTCTCTCACCCTCTCACCTCTCCACAGTCTTTTTATCCCAAGAACGCAGGAGGCACACACCTCGGGGTTCTTGCAGATTTCCCCCCACATTCTGAGGACAGACTTCACCCCCAAATCCTCAGAACTGGCCCCCTCACTTTATTCCTGTCTCAGGTCAAACATTGCCTCCTCAGAAAAGCCTCTCAAAGAAACTAGCCATCTCCTCTCTCACTTCACTTGGCTCTACTTTGTTCCCTAACGCCTTTCACCTGCACTTGATATTCTTTCCTCATTCCCCAGGTATATTGGCTGCCTGAATCTTCCCCAGGAACACAGCTCCCTGATGGTGGGGATTCGCAGGACCTGAGCAGCTGGCACAATGCCACTAGCAATTGCTTGTTGAATGAGTGATTGAGGAGAGGTTCGTTCTCCCCCTGAAGAGCAATGGGCTATAAAGAAACTGAAGCTGGGGAGGCAGCCCCAGCTGATCTTTGCCTTTCAGGCTGCAGGGTCAGATTCCTGCTCATAGCCTCATTCTTCTCCTGGAAAACTGCTTACAGAACCCACCGTCTGGCTTCCGGGGAAGCCTGGCCCAGAATGTCAGCCCCCACCAGACCTCACGTCTCTCTGCAGCCTTCCCACATCCCCCAGCTTCCAGCCTCTCTGGTTCCCTCTGCCACCCTGGAAGGCAAACAGCCCTCTCTGCTGTTGGGGTGCAGGCTAGGATGGCCCGGAGAAATCAGCATCTGTAGACAGCCTGTTCTAAAGTTAGTCACTGAAGGCAGAACTATAGGTGGGAAGGCAGGAGAAAGGGAAGGAGGCTCCAGAGAGAAGGGGGTGCTGCCCCATGCCTCCTTTTCCTTCCTCAGGCTTCCTCTCCAGGTACCCTTTTTTAGAAGATGCTTTATGACAAGGCAAGGTCACCGCAGATTCCATTTTCTTCCACCCATGTGATGGCAAAGGCAACACTGAAGTAATCGAATAAAGAACTATTTAATAAAGCTTTTGATTATGAAGTAGAGTAATTCATAAATGATGAAGCAGCTCTTAGCTAACCTGACCTTCTCATCTGCTCCAGGAGGAAACAGGGGCAGAGATTCAGGGTAGCTTGTCCACGTTGCTGGTGAGGGACACGGCTGGGGTGGACCATCCTATGTCTCCCATGACCCAGCTGGGTTCTGCAGGATCAAGGTTCTGTGGCTTCGCCAGCCTCCTGTCAGGTTTGACTCCACTTTCCCCCTCTGCTATTAGCTCTCTGCCCATTTCCCTGTTGCTTGATTAGCTCCATGAGAATCATGGTTTTCATTCCACCCTTGGATCACTCCTAGAGCACACAGTAGGGACACAGTAGTCGAGTGATATCACAGTCCTCATGGCTTTTGTTGGTGATGATTTAATTGTAACTTCTTAACTCTTCAGAGATGGGCAAAAGATGCAATTCACCAGGTAAGCTATGAAATGAGGATTTCTTCTTGCTTGCTTCATCCCAGGCTTTGAGAAAATGGAAAGGATCTTGGTCAAAAAAAATTAAAAATCAGCAACTTCCCCGTGTTCTTTGAATACAAGGTGGCGGCATCCATTTCCAAAGTTATAACTTTATTCACCTCGACGATGAATAATAATTCCTATTCTAACTACCTCCCAGGACTATTATGAGACTCAAATAAGATAATATGCACATGAAAGCTCTTTGCTTGTAGGAAAGCATGATATGGGGGGAAGGTATTATTATCCCTTTAATCTTTCTAGTCTCATAATGGAGAAATTTTCCAAAGACAAATTGGGAGCTCATCTCAGCCTCTCAGCTGCCTCTTGCTACATGATGTCCATGACAATTAAATCTGCAGAGGAGCCTGACTGCATTCAAATAAACAGCAGTGAGATGCGTTTGTCAAATCTCTTCAGGCCTCGGGATTTTTGACCTGGCTGGGGCACCATCTTGCATGAGAACACCACCCAGGCCAGAGCAGGTCAGACCTTGATGTCTTGTATTCTGCTCTGAGACTCCCTCCACGGGTGGGGGGGGGGGCTGTTGTGCAGGAGAGCAAGGTTGTTCGCTGTGAGGGTGGATTGCAAAGCCTCCAGATGGGAGGGGTTCTCTGCACAGCTCCCTCTCCCTCTTGGGACTGCAAGACAGTTGTCCTGTCTGCAAGATGATGGCAGCTAGTAGCTCTCAGCTGAACCCCAGTCTAGACCTGGACTCCGTCAAACCAAATCCCTTGTTCAAAGCCCCCTACCCTCCCAGATCGGTAACTGGTCAGTGTGGGGAGGGCTGGGATAAATACCTGGTTCCCTCACCCCAAGCTGGGCACCTCTGATGGGTCATGTCAGACCCAGAGTTCCCCAGAGCAGGGCTTGAGGCCCCTCGGGCCATGGCATTGCCGCTCAACTACTTCCTTGGCCAGCTGAGTGTCTCTGCACACAGCTGTTGCTCTTGGGAACACTACTCGCAGTCCTGGATAATCTATATTCCAGTTGTCACATAATTCCCTTTCTTTTATTAATCCTATTACACATATTCCCTCTAGGAGGAGGCTGGAGGTTCCTACTTGCCAGCCTCCAAAGAATCTTTACCAACGACCCCTCTGGAGGGGTTTTACTGGTCTGCGGGGCTCAGCCTGGCATCCCTGTCAGTCCACGTGCCCAAGTTGGCTGACCCAAGTTGAAGCAGCTTTCTCTTTTTTATCGTAACTTGCTGAGCGAACATTATTTTCTCAGCCTCATGGAGAAAAGGAGGAAGCACTAATGTAATGTGTGGCTCACTCCAACATAAATCTCTTTTAACACAGCAGAGTTGCTTTCCAATATCCATTTCCTCTCGTCCTCTCTAACTGAACCCTGATTTTTCTCCTAGGCAGTCATTTTCTCAGCTGAAAAAAAAAAAAAAGACAAAACAAAGCCCACACATTTCCTCTGCAGCCAGAGAGAGAGACTGTGCCAAATCCTCGTTCAGTGGCTAGGAGCAAAATGTGCTGCTTGCCTTACAAAGGTTTCTCCGTTTTTCCAGGCTGTTTATTCTAAGGACAGAGATGGGAGGCTGGGGACCAAGACGTGACCACCATGCTGACTGCATCACCACCTGTGGTGATAGTAAAAGAAATGACCCCCAAACTTGGAAGCTAATTTTTTAAATAAAATTAATTTTTTAAATATTAAATAATAAAATTAATTTAATATTTTTTAATTTATTAAATTAATTTTAAACAAGATTCAAAAATTAATTAATTAATTAATTAAGAAATTAATTTTTAAATAAAAAATTGCATTTACTTAGAAGCATTCAGAATGTCAACAACACAGTTGCAACTTTTTTTTTTTTCAATTACAGAGTGGTATTCAGTTAATAGAGCATCAATTATTTCGTATAAGCTGCATCAGAGACAACTGAAGATGAAAAACTACTGTCCCCATGTATAACTAATTTGTGCTGTGCACCAACAAGAACCTGCTTTAAATTTCCATGCCAATTTACACCCCCCAAGGTTAGTGGCTATTGAACAAACCACCAGGACACGTTCTAAAGACACGTATCTAAAGACACGTTCGGTAGTGTTAACTATACAAAAAAATACATTGTACAGTTTAAAGCAAATCTTACACAGCCTTACATTTCATTTTTTTTCTTTTATAAGGAGTGAGCTGTCTACAGGGGGGCTAAATGCTTTATAGACAAGGGGGAAAAAGGCGCTAGAACCAACTTATTCATCATCATCTTCATCTTCATCTTTCTCCTCTTCCTTCTTGTCTTGCTCTTTTCTGCCTTGACAACCCTCTTTTTGGCTGCATCAGGCTTTCCTTTAGCTCGGTGCGCAGTGATAGCCCTTTTGGCATTTTTCCTTTAGCTTACCACGCTGCTTGTCATCTGAGCAGTCTATTCTGCAGCTCTCTCAGTTTCTTTGCAACATCCCCAGTGGATAAACCGGGATGCTCTCCTTTGATTTTTGGATGATACTCAGAACAAAACAAGAAAAAGGCCGAAGGAGGCCTCTTGGGTGCATTGGGATCCTTGAACTTCTTTTGTGTTTCCTCTTGGGGGGGGGGGTATAACTTTTCATTTCTCTTCCATCACAGGCCTCATCCGCCTTTGCCATGTCTTCAGACTTTCCCTTCTCTTTAGCAGATGTGGTCTGCCACTGTTCTGAGCACTTCTTAGAAAACTGAGGCCGGGTGTGGTGGCGCATGCCTGTAAATGGCAGCCTAGGAAGCTGCAGCCGGAGCCAGGGATTGAGGGTCGATTACCCCCCAGGGACATGTAGGGAGACCTAGTTCCAAAAAAATATAGCTGGGCGTGGTGGTGTGCGCCTGTCATCCCAGCTACCTGGGAAGCTGAGGCTGAGGATGGCTTGAGTCTCTGGTACCCCGGGCAACATGAGCATGCGGTGCCAAAAATAGCAAGACCTAGTCTCAAAAAAGAAAGAGAGAAAGAAAGAGAAAGAAAGAAAGAAAGAAAGAAAGAAAGAAAGAAAGAAAGAAAGAAAGAAAGAAAGAAAGAAAGAAAGAAAGAAAGAGAAAGAAAGAAAGAAAGAAAGTTAGTTGACTGAGGCATCAGGGTGTGTCTTCTTGTGCTCCTCCTGGCAAGTTTGCACACATAGTGCGTACTGCGACACTTTGCTTCTCGGCTTCTTAGGATCTCCTTTGCCCCCGCTGAATGGTTTTCCTCAGCCAGGCACAGAGACGCCCAGAGCCTATCCAGTGCGGTCTCTATGGAGCTCAATGTGCTGCAGCGGCTGTGAGAGCGGGAGCCAGACGCAGCCTGCTCACTCTCTCCGCTCTGTAACCCAAACTTGGAAGCTTAAACGAACATTTATCATCTCGAAGTTTCCGTGGGTCAGGAATTGTGGGAGAAGAATGACTTGGATGCATCCGCTCGTCACCCAGCCCAAAGGAGGCCGGGTGTGGGAGGCAGGTCCCCGGGAAGGCAACAACAGGGGGCAGGTTGCTAGGGGTTGTAGGGTAAACGAGTCGTCAGGGTTTCTCGGGCCCCTCTGGGGCCTCGCGGACCAGCACCTGTGGTACCGCGCCCTGCCCACGATGGTACGTGCCTGGCCCACAGTGGGTGTGCGCATGCGCGAGTGGGCACACCTGGGCCCAGGCTGCGAGGCTAAAAGGGTGGAGTCACCCTGGGGAGAGGGAGGACAGCCCAGATGGGGAGGACTCCAGGGGGCAGAGACCAGATGGAGAACACAAAGTGAATACGAGAGGACCCAGAGAAAGAGCATGAAGATTCCTGGGGGCTGGGGGAACTGGGGGGCTGGGGGGCTCACCTGCTCGGTCCCGCCTGGCCCATGGTTGCAAAACAGGGGTCTCCTTGGATTCTCCCTTCTGCCCTTTACCTTCTGATGCTGACCATTCACCCCCATCCCACGTGAACATACACCCCTGCCTTTCCCCAACCCCCAAATGTCTCACCCCACCACAGCATCACCACACCAGGCTGAGCCTTTCATGTCAACCTGATGCAGGGGTGCATGAGGCCTTTGGGGGGGTCTTCCCCAAAGTTGGGGGTCTACCTCAACACACATGACCTCTCTAGCGGATGTTCCTTTTCATGACTTACATGCGCCTGTGTCAGGAGAAGGGGGACAAAGGGGGAACCTGGCAGCCTGCTGTTGAAATCAACTCCCTGCCTCCCAGCCAGTGCACCCCGGTACTAGCGTTGTGCGCGTGTAAACCTGTGCGCGCAGGTGCACACACTGTTCCCAGAATGCATAGCGAGAGGTGGCGCTTTAACCAGGTAGGCTAGACAGAGTGAGAGGCGCTGGGGGTGGGGGATGGGGTGTGGGGAGGGATGGCCACGAGTGGTTGAGTCCCAACACGACTGCGGATGCAGACTCTCCAGCTCCCCAGGGAAAGCAGGACCAAGACAGCATCATCAGGAATTTTCTAGGCCAGGGGACTTGCGTGCTTGCATTCTGAAGAGGCTCTCTCCAACTTCTGCCACCCGGACGGAAACACCCTGCTCTTTGCTCTGCAAAACAAGAAAGCAGAAACGGTGCCGGGCCCGAAGATCTCCAGTTGCTGAATTGCCTGTGATGTGAGCTCCCTGTCTAATTGATGGCACGGCCTTGGCATGTATGTTCGCTTCTGCCAACACTCCGGGAACGGCCAACCCAGCCCTTGCCTCGTGGCGCTGGTGGAGAGTCACATGGAGGGGTTCTCAGCACCACTGCAGATGCATTTCTAACGGCCAGTGCTGAGCGCTGGCCACGCCGGCTGGACAGCTGTCCCCAGAGACCCAATCAGTCACCCCCCAGTTTTAAGTTGACTACAGAATGAACGTTAATCACCAAATGACACTTTTTTTTTCCAATTGAGGCCACCAAGCCAGAATTTCCAGCTCCATTTTCCCATTCTATGCCCACGTAGGAGAAGCTAAGCATCTGCAACCAGTAGGAGAAGCTAAGCATCTGTAACCAGTAGCTCTTGTCCCACCTTGGCTATTCGTTTCTCTCAGATCTTGGTCCTGTGGTCCCAAAAATTCATCCTGCTTCTTCCACCCAGCATTAGCCTTGCGTCCCAGTTCCAGTTGGGTCCTGGTTCCAAGAAATTCAGCACAACCAGGACTAGGACAGCACCTTATCCTGAATCCTCTGAAGACAGATGTCCCATCCTGAATCCTCTGAAGATCCTAGTTTTGAGTCCAAATTCTGAAGCCAGATTCCCCTGGAACCTTTTTGTTCCAGCTTAACCCAACTGCAGTTGGCTTTGCTGGCTTGCCAAAGCCAGGTCAAGGTCAAGGTAGATGACCTTTCCACTGTGTCATTTCTTGACCCACAGGTATGTGGGTGGGTTCAAGCAACTGTGTTGCTGATGAGAAGAGGAAGCCTGACCATTGTGGTGAGACACACCCACACCCAGCCAGGGTTCAGATGGCAAGAGGTGACAAAGAGTGTGGCCACAGAGCTGAAGAGGGGTCCTAGAGCCAGTGGATCTGGGTTTTAAAAATAAATTTTTCTGAGGTTTTCAGTTAATTTATTTACAAGTATACATTTAACACCATGAATAAACACTGATCTATGGAAGCCTAGTTCATAGTAGTGTAATGATATGTATCATTTGATGATTACATTATCTTAAACAACTAACTACACTGAAAATGAATGCCAGATAACATTCCTGGTCATAATATTATTAAGAAATACAAGCTATAAGTTGAAAATATAATTGCTTAAACTTTGAACATGGAAGCCAGGCATGGTGGCAAGTGTCTGGTGTCCAAGTGCTGGGAGGTAAGAGGCTTGGAATCACTTGAGTTTGTGGGTTCAAGACTACCCAAGGCAACATAGTGAGACCTGGTCTTGAAAAAGCAGCCGGGTGATGTGGCGGTGTCTGTAATCTCAGCTACCTGGGAGGCTGAGGCTGGGGATCACTTGAGTCTGGAGTACCTTGGGCAACTTGAGTCTGCAGTACCCCGGGCAACATAATAAGACCTAGTCTCTAATAAAAAAAAAATTTAAACATGGACATGAATTCGTCTGGACAGAATCAGAGTTGGACATGATCAGAGCTCTGACCAAAGGAGCTCTCTCAGGGTAACAGATCCAAAGGAACTCAGGTTCATGCATGTATCTGTCTTATAATGCATGCACCCTTTCAGACGAGCTAGTGCATAGGATACCCTGACTGGCTCCCCAAACACTGGGGTTGGGCCCTCAGGCTTTTGTAAATATAGAGAGGCCCACTCACCTAAAGCTGAAACTTGCAGACGGGGTTAACGTGGAGTCAGCAGGATAATGAAAGTTCAAAGGCATCCTGCGAAGGGCTCCACAGCCTCTGGTGCTCTCTGGTGCTCTCTGCACCAAAGTCAAGGGCATGCTCGGTAGCCGGGATGGTGACACCCGGCAGAGGGAGAAAGGCTTGGAAGCAGGGACCTCGACTGTGACACTTGCAGGTCTACTGAAGCAAGCAGTTTGGGGATAGAGAACCAAGTAGCATGAAATCACTTAGGGACTCAACTCGATGTAAATAACCTGGGGAGGGATGGGGCTCAGCCAGATCAATTGGGGGGGGCAGTAGTGGGAGGAGGTTGGGGAAATTGTGCAGCCCAGCTATCTTGCCTGTCCTGAAAGAGATCCCCGATACCTAGTGCAGGAACACCCAGGGTCCCCAAGCTTGGTGCAGCACGCCCAGCCTGCAGGATCGATGGGGTGCGCTCAGGATCGCAGAACCTACCAGGCGAGGCAATTCCAGAAGGAGAAGGAGGCCTGATGAATGTGCAGCAGCCTCTGGGAAGATTAATGGGTGGACAAGGGGAAACCAATGAATGTAATTTATTTAGACTTTCAAAAAGCTCTGCACTCACGGCTTTTCTCAAAAGTCCCCATGGATCTGGGTTTTAAAGGACTAGCTTCTTGGGGCTCATGCCAGTGAAGACACCCATGTTTTACTGCTGCCACCCCCACAAAATACCTGGGACTCTTACCTGATCTGGCCTTACTGAGCAACTCTCCCTCCTCTTGCTCCTCCACCTTTGACCTGTCGCTCTCTCCCTTTGGAGCCCCATCTATATATCTGACTCCCCTAACAGACCGGGACCCCTCAAACGAGAGCATCTTTTGTATCCTCTGTAGCACTATGATCAGGACAGGTGCCTTCAGACCTAGTAACACCAATACCTGGAGAGCAAAGTGACTTCAGACTTAATAATTTACACCGGGAGGGCAAACACGCACACTTCAAATTCACGACCAGGACTGCAGTGTCACCCTGGCACCCACTCACACACCTGGCGGTGCCTGGGGCATTCTATGTGCAGACCTGAGCCCCTGCCCTCACTGCTGCATCGGTATTGCAGCGCCTCCTGCTGGACAGATCCTGCAAAGGCCGGGCCAGTGGTCAGGGCTCTCTGAGTCCTCCCCCAGACTCACCCTTTATGTGGCCCCCTAATCCTCCTGCCCCGGAGTTGAAATCCCTGCCAGATGGGTTTCCTGCAGGTTCTTCAACACACCCTTCCTAGTTTCTAATTTATTTTTATTGTTCTCCTTCTAAATGGCATCATTTTGTATTAAGATGCTATTGCTTTACAACAGCATGTGATTGAGGGGTAGACGTTCACACCTCCTCAGATGTGTGTTACACACCCATCACCAAGGCACCCATAGTCTTACACCATAGTCCACCGGGCGTTCTGCCCACTGGGCTCTGCAGACCCTACTTTTACCCCTGGCAGCCTCAATTCTGTTAGACTAATGGGGTCTATTTTGATTTAATTTCATCTGTTCCTCTGCTTTGTTTCTTTATATCTGAGTGCATCATCCAGTATTTGTCTCTCTCCTTCAAACTTACTTTGCTTAGCACAATCCACCCATAGTGTTACAAATGGCAAGAGTCTCCTTTTTCTGGAGCTCAGTAGTATTCCATTATATGTATTAACACATCTTTATCCACTTCTCTGTCCTCGGGTACTATGGCTATTTCCAAGACTTGATATTGTAAGTAATGCTGCAGTGAACAAAAAAGTGCCTCTATTCCTTCAAATTAGTAATTTTTCATTCTTCTGTACCTAAATGATACCTAAAATGAAACTGATGATCACATAGAAGGCCTACTTTTAATATTTTGAGAATATTCATAAAATTTTTCTTAGGGCTTGGCCTGGACTACCATCCCACCAATAGAGTATAGGGTTCCTTTTATTGCTATTGTTTCTATTACCTCCTCTGCCTTATTTCCTTCATTTCTTCCAGCTTCTTCCTATCATGAGACCCACTTGTTTTTTTATAGCTCAGTTCAAGTGCTGTTTCCTCTGAGAATATTTCTCAATCTCGGCTTATTGCTTTTTCTATGTACTCATTCATTAATTCAACAGATGTTTGTTAAGCAACTACTATGTGCCAGATATTATATTAGAAGAGGGCAATATAATGGTGAAAAAAGCATACACAATCTGTTCTCCCAGAGCACAGCACCTAATGAGAAGCACAGAAAATTTTACAAAGAATTATAAACAAATATATTGAGTGTAAATGCCTCCTTTCTAACACAGGGCCTTTGCATATGCGATACCCTTCACCTGGAACTTTCACTCCTCTTTGTCCAGCACTTTTTCAGATTTAAATTCAACTAGTTCCCCAGGGATAGATGAGATTGTTTTTTTATGTTTCCATCCCATTTTTTATTTCTCCATCAAAGCATTTAACACAATTATAATTTATATTTGTATCATTAGTCATATGTCACTGAATAATGAGGACAGGTTCTGAGAAATGCATCATGAGGCAATTTCATTATTGTGTGAATGTCACAGAATGTAATTACATAAACCAAGATGCCATAACTTTGCCACGCCTAGATGATACGGTGTAGTCTATTATTACACCTGTGGTCTGTCATCAACTAAAATGTCACTGAACGACATCTGACTGTACTTGATTCGTGACAAACTCCTCTAGTCTGTAGGCTTTGTAAGTGCATAAAAGCTGGTTTGCTGAATAATGCTGATCCAATAGGAGCTTTGCAGCATTTGTGGAAGAAATGAAGAAGCCCCAAGGGAGGTAATAGTACGAATACCCAGGCTGCCTTAAGGGGTGAGAGGAAGCGCTAAATCAGAGATTCCAGGGAGTGTAGTAGCTGGATCAAGAGCAAGTGGGTAGCAAACATGGCCAGGGCTGGTGTGGGGACGCTGTAGCTGGACGGCCTGGTGCTTGCAGGCTGACGTTTTCTGAGTAGGCAACCTGTTCATCAAGAAGGGGTGGGGTAAAATGATCCACTAGGCAACAGAAAGAAAAGATTGTACTGACTTGCACTGACTTTTTAATCTCACTGTATAAGAAGGAAATTAAGCTCTATTATTATCGAATGAATGGGCTGAAAGCAGAGACTCCCTTGTGCCAGAGGGTCACGTGCCTTCTAAGTCCCCGATGCTCTTAGGAGGAGCCTCAGAGGCCCAGCACGCAACTTATGTGTGTGGGTCATGCGGTTCGGTCTAAGCTGACCCTCATGAAAAGGATCGCTGAGAGAGGTTGCCAAGGAAGCCAGACAGAAAGGTGCTGCTCATAATGTAAGTAGAAGTGAACTAGAATTTTCCTCTGAACTGACACTGCCTCAGACAAGCTCTTTGTCAGCCATATTATGACATAAAAACAATGATTTCATCAGACCTGACAAGCAGGCTGCTGAAAGAATACAAAATTATCACCGAGTCTTTGGGAAATATGGAATGGCATTGTCTGTGGTGAATGCTGAATCTTGCCTTATTTAAAGCTCTCCTAGTCTTGGTAATTACCACATGATAATGCATATGATGATGCATGTATGCAATTGACCACACTCAACCTTTGCGTTGTATCTCTGGAGACCTATGCACAGACTTCTACCTGCATATATAGTTTTTGCCTATTTCCTAGTTGTTTCTCTCTAATGTAGAGGTGCAACCAAGACTTTGAAAACTTTCATCAGGGTCCATTTAGTGGAGCTGAGCCTAAGGGAGGGCTATGCTGAGAAAGTGGGCTGGGGTAGAAGTGGGCCGTGTGTCTTGAGCACCATATTTATCATACAAGATAATGATTTATTTTAAGTGCTCTTAACCTGGTACCTAGGGTAAAACTACAGACAATGCTTTATGTATACGAACCTATTCTGTGGATTGATTGATAACCTCCATGTGGTTCTCGAAAGGTTTATCTCTTAGTGAAAGTTAAGCATGACTGGTGCGGTTAATGGTTTGTCTCTCCCAAGTAAACCTTGTCCCTCAGTGGCAAAGACTGTCATCTTTGTGATCATCATCACGGCAGGTATGAATTTATGGAATTAATAAATCATTTGTCTAATGCTTTCTCTTCCTTCAATGGAGTTCAAAGGAGCCTGACCACATGCAGCCAAAACTTGTTTTTCTTATGATGGGAAGGCTTTGTAGATTTTATTCTGCATGCACATACCGCTACCTGCGCCCAGATAGTGCTCCCAGTCTTTTGGTCACTTTAGCTTATTCAGTCCTTGACATGCAACCTAGAAGGACAGTCCTGGCCTTCTCCTGCCCTTTAGATGGTGAAGCAGAGGTGCAGAGAGGTTCAGCATCTTTCAGCTGGTTAGTGGCAGAGGCAGGACTCAGGCCTAGATGGTCAGGCTGATATAGGGTTGTGAATGATGCAGTTGAGAATTGTACTGATGCCCAAATACCCTGGTGGGGTCTGAGAGAAAGATGAGCAAGAAGAAATGAGAAGCACCCAAAGGCAGATAAAAGGAAGGAGCAAGGATGGGGGAAGAAGAAAAAAAAGGGAAAAGAGAGAGATGAGAGTGGCAGACCCAGAGAACAGGCCCACATTGCCTGGCCAGGGTAAGCCCCCTGAAAGAGTGAACTGGAGGTGGTGAGGAGCTAAGGCGGCTGGCAGAAGAGTAGCCGGTGTGGAGAGTGTTGGACCGCAGCAAGGTGGCATAGTGAGTTGGTACCTGGAGATGGCCAGGGATTTGGAAAGCTGATTTGTGCATCAGCAATTGTGGAAGAAGTTTTAAGCATCTTGGAGAAGCAGAGCAGCGTGAACACTGGAGAGAGAGGAAGCAAAGAGAAGATGCCAGAGCAAGACCGGACTTTGCAGAGTACCTGCCTCAGGTGTGGAGGGGCAAAGAGGCACCATCTTGGACATGTGTCTTTGGGACCTTTGGGACTGAAAAATGGTGACTTGGGTAAGATAACTGGGTACTTGTGGCAGCAAGGAGTTTTCATTTTCCTGGTTAATTTCCTTTGTTAACAAAACCCTATTGTTGAACTGCATTTGAGTGGCAACTGCTACGCGCGTGAAAAAAGTTGGGTGGCAGAAGCCACATTTAAGAGTTTTTTTGCCCCTGTTGTTGGTTGGTTTGTAGCTTCTGCCCCTTCAACCCGATTACATGGCTGCACAGCATGTGGCTGTGACCAATATGCTGGTGGCGAGACCTCATGCCGGCTCATGTGAAGAAGGGATTAGTGTCATCAGGTGGTGGTCAGAGTGATGTCAGGGATGCCTACCATGGCCTGCCTGACTCCTTGACAAAGAACGTCTTTCAAAATCAAAATGGAGACAAGCGTTAGGGCCACATGTTCACGTGGCCACATGTGCTGAGCCAGAGTACACAGCTATCGATAAAACAGCAACAGCTTGCAACGGTGTGAGTTTACAGTGAGTGTTATGGCGAAAAAGTCCTCAACCATGTAGAAATTCATGTAGCTATCACTCAAGTCCAGTCATATTTCATCTGACACCTCACTTGTGCCCCTCATTTTATTATTTTTAAGTAAATTTCTGGTGTCATATGGTCACATCATGAACCTTTCGAAGTTTATATTATGAAAAAATTAAAAAAATGAAATATTGTGTGATGCATGTAGAAGAAACTGGCTAGAAGTGAAATCAGGAGTCTTGAGTTTGAGTTTTGCCGCTACAATTGTTCAGGTGTGTCCTTGGGCAATAACTTCTCCGAGTCTCAGTTGCAAAATCTGGAAATTATGAATCACAATACTCATTTCATCATATAGGTCTGAAGATTCAGTAAGTGTGACTTTAAATGATAAGGTCTGGTTACACCTAATTATCACGTTGCCTCCATCTTGTTCCACCACGGGGAATGCAGTGAATTTCACAGGTCAACTAAACCAGGTCTTTTTTTTTTTTTTTGTAATTTTCATACCATGCTGGTCATGTTTATATGGTTGTCATTCCCCTTAGGTATGGCCCTCCCTTCCTTATTGTACCCCATCCCCCCCATACCTCCTTCCTCCATCTCCCCTCTGGTCACTCTAACTCCTCTCACTGCAAGTCATTGGTCCATGTTCGGTCCACTGGTCTTTTCTTTTTCTGGAACAATGTCTTTTTGTCCTGGGTGCAGACTTGCATTCCTGGACAGCAACAGACCAGGCTTCTTGAATCTCCAAGAGTAAGTGGGGCAGATAGTCAGGCTGAGCACATCAAGAACTTATAGGGCAAACACACAGTGCAGTTCTCCAGGATCCGTTCTGATGTCTGTCACATGTTGCTGGGTCTGTGCCATGTAGTTCTAATATCTTGGTTTGGGAGCCCAACTCCTAGCCACTGGCAGTGGAGGCGTTCCCTGCTGGAGACAAACTTCCCAGCTGGTTGATGAGCTCCTCTCCGCTCTTGTGTTAGCATTTCAGCCATGGAGCTACAGCCACATCTCTGTGGCTTTCTTCCCACACTGAGTGGTAAAGGAGGGAGCCTAACTCATGTTGCACAAAACTGTGGACCAGGGGTTTGGTTCCCCAGCCCTGGACATGATGAAGGTAGAAATCTGCGACAGGCCACCTCAATCGCTCATCTCCTGTTCTTGTCTCCATGGTTCCTAACACACTGTTTTCAACCAGGTCTTGGTGACCAGTCACTAGGTCAACCATCAGTGTAGACATTGTAGTAAAGGTGTGTTTACAGGCGATTAACATGTACAATTTGACAACTTGCAACCAACGCTCTTATAATTTGAGTGGGTTTCAACCAACCTATTGAGTCTTCAGAGAAAAGACTGGGGTTTCCAAAAAAAGAAGGGATTCTACTTCCAGACTGCAGCCTAGAAATTCTGCTGAAGTTTCCAGTCTTTGGACTCAAAACAAGCAACTTGATTACAATTGACTCAAATATCCAGTCTGCCACTTGCCTGCGGGTTTTTGGATTTGCCAGCCTCCACAATCATGTCTGGCTTCAAATTAGGATTAACGCTGGGAGTCAGCAATGGGTGACCGAGGGTGGAGGGAGGGTCATAGAGGTTAGAGGTTGAAGTATTTATTCCAATGACTCCTTCCTGCTCTAGCCATCGTGTCCTTCCCACTCCCCAGGTTCAGTCCTGCTTTCTTCCTTCCTGGACACAAGGTAACAATGCTCTCCCCATATTGTTCCCAGCCTGGGCACCATCCCTGGGGTTTCCTCACACTGTACCCACACCTTGGCTCTTAATAAAGAGTCTCTTTATTAAGCTCTCTTCATTTACCGAGTTTGAGCATGCCATCTGTTTCCTACTGGGAATCCAAGTGAGTTAGATGCTACCGAAAGAAATTTAGCATCCACACCTGATCTGTGGATTAAACACATTCACGAAGAAGCCCATCAGGAAAACATCAAGTGCTCATCAGCACTACTTCTCTGGGTACCTGAGCTGTCGTGTGCCAAGCTCTCCAGTTCTCTGGGAAACACCACTGACGCTTCCTCCACTCCCTCCATCCCCACCTTTTCCAGAGACACCAGCAGCTGGGAGTAGTGGACTGCCTCAGCTTCCTCTTAAGCCCTTGCAGAATTTTGGCAGGGGGAAAGTCAGTTCCACTCCTTTCCCACTTTAGCGCTTCACCTTCTTTTAACACCTACATTTTCTTTCCCTGCCCTCTGCTCTCTGGGTTCTATTCTCTCCAGAAGCCTCTAGCCCCCAGTTTCTGAAGTGCCAGTTCCCAGTTAAGAACAGTGGCCCCCTATCAGCACTGACCCCCCTCCCCAGCCTATCCCTGCCTCCCTGCCACCCCTACACACACACACACACACACACACACACACACTCCACTATAACCTGGGTTATTTAAATTGCTCTCATCACTCGTCTTTCAAGGTGGCAAGTACCACTTTGAAGCTATAGGGTTCATTTCTCCAGAGATAATTGGATTATTTCTGTTTCTCCCACTTGTTCCCTAGTGTAGCTCCCACCACTGTAAATATTTGTTACACCACTCCAAATATTAGCAGTATGTTTTGAAAAACACATCCCACTTTACCAGGATTCTGATATTACATTTAAAGCTAGTCACAGCCTTTCAGTCCTTGGCCATTTGCTTTGGAAGCTGGAGAACAACCTTTCATGTTTATAAAAAATAAATCAATAAAACTAAAAAACTTGACCTCTATTCACCAACCCAACAATATATGGAAATTTAGCTTTAAATATTTAAAAGTACTAATAAGTGATAAAACCTTCTTTCTGCCTGGTTACAGCAAAGAGTTGACCATTTGAACAAGACATTGATACAATATAGCAATTTTGGGGTTCCCCTGATTTCATTAAAATGCTATTATATGTGAGTGCTGTGTGTAGTCTTAAGCACAAACTCCAAGATGAAAAAGGGCAAAAGACCAAATAGGACAAAAGATGTGTGAGAGCAAATCAAAGTGACTTTCAGGCTGGGGAATGGATGTGGCATTAAGTCAACAACATCTCCCTTTCCCAGAAATAGTTGGGCGTCAGACACCATTTCTGCTTTTGAGGTTTATGGCTCAGAGTTTAATGGACCATGGACATGAATATTGTCAAGGCCATGGTCATCAGTCAGCTGGGCCTCTCTGACCCCCCCTTC
Organism: Uropsilus gracilis; assembly: GCA_004024945.1. Taxonomy (NCBI): domain Eukaryota; kingdom Metazoa; phylum Chordata; class Mammalia; order Eulipotyphla; family Talpidae; genus Uropsilus; species Uropsilus gracilis. The sequence goes on from PVHY01008695.1 coordinate 28,751, forward strand.
CCCAACTCAAATCTCTTTTCCCGTGGGATAGGGAACCTTCTTCAAGCAAATTCATTCAGCTGTGTGGCCACGGAGGGTTTTCTATTCCATAGTGGTGACATATCATCTGGGATGGGTGCTTTTTGTTCCAGCAGAAGTTGGAATATCGATCTCACAAAAGACATCATGCTGTCTGCCCAGATCATTACAGGGACAGAGAATTTACATTTTGCTCAGAAAATAACAGCTAAGGCCTAGTGGGAGGAGACTTACTGAGGAGGGAAATCTAGCCTGAAAACTCTGAGAAACAAAATGGCGCCAACAAAATGGCATCACCAAAATGGTGTCAGCAAAATCCACCCTACGCTCTAGGTTTCTAGCAACTGTCTCTCTTTATTTTAATGGTTCACATACCATATGTAACCAGAGGTATAGGATCATGAACCTTCCCGTGTATGTGATCATATCACACCCACCACCTAGGCACCCATAGTCCTCCACACTAGTCTTTGATGTCCACGTCACATCTTGCTCTCCACCCTCCCCTTCTCTCTCTAGCAGTGAAGTCTGATGACCGGATGAGGCAAGATAGCCTGAAACATGTTGAAACACATGATCTAAAAATGCAGCCTAGAAGTTTAGATAAACAACCCACCCAGAACCTACTGACTCAGTTTACTGGTATGCAGTGCAGTTTCTCCTTGAATCTTCCTCATTCTCTCTTCACATATCAGGTATTTACTACCACCGATGATAGCTCACCCAGAATACTGGTACATGCAAAGTGTATATAAACTCCAACTTCCTAGTAGGGGTGCTCAGCCTTTGAATAGGAATCAACTGAGTCAGTACCAGTACAAATAAATCTGCTTCTTGGCAGCTCTGGTATCCTCTTTCCCTGATTGCCAGCTTTCAGTAGCTTCAGTTTTACTGTCAAATTGTTAGGCATTCTTATTAGTTTGGCTTTTCTTTTTTTCTTCTTTCTTTTTTTTTTTTTTTTTGAGACTAGGTCTCACTATGTTGCCCAGGGTAGTCATGGTCCCATGGACTTAATCGATTCCAGCCTCAGCCTACCAGGTAGCTGGGATTACAGGCACCTGCCTCTATGCTTTTTCAAGGCCGGATCTCCCTGTGTTACCCAGGGTAGTCTCAAACCCGCAAACTCAAGCAACCCCTGGCCTCTTGCCTCCCAGTGCATGGATTACAGGCACGTGCCATCACACCTGGCTTTAATTTGGTTTTATTTGATCTTTTGTTTTGTTTCTCATTTAAGTGAAACCTTCCTGCATCTGTCATTCTCCTTCTGACTTACTTCCCTTGGCATAGTCTCCTTCCATTCCATTCATGTTGTTGCAAATGGCATCTCTTTATATTTTTTTTCTATTTTTTATTTTTTTGAGACTAGGTCTTGCTATTTTTGCCCGTGGAACTGCAGGCTCTCGTTGCCCGGGGTACCACAGACTCAAGCAATCCCCAGCCTCAGCTTCCCAGGTAGCTGGGATGATAGGCGCGCACCACCACGCCCAGCTATTTTTTTTTTTTGGAACTAGGTCTCACTACGGGCCCCAGGCGGGACTCAAACCGCGATCCCTAGCCCTGGCCGCTTCATAGGCTGAAGCTTACAAGCACGAGCCACCGGGCCCGGCCTACAAATGGCATCTCTTTAGATAGTTGAGTAGTAATCCACTGTGTCAATATATCTGAACATCTTAATATGGATAATGGTACAGAGGAGTCAAACTCTTAAGAGAATGAAACTGTTTCTCTTCTCATAGTGGTAAGGAGTCCACTCCTTTAAAATGGCTCACAATTCAAATTACTACAATGATCTCATTTCTAGGTTTAGGTTAGGTGACAGTTCTTTCTCCCAAGCCTGCAGCAGTGAAACCACATCTCCTGGTTCCATGTTCATTCTCTGTACAATCTGTTCTCACAAGAGCAGGAAGAATCTTCTTAAAAATAATGCAGATGGTAGCTACCACTGCTCTGCTCATCTATGTTTAGGGGATCTCCATCTCAGGGTAAAATCCCTGCTCATCATGGAGACCTACGAGGCACTCAATGATATGCCCCCCCATTCACCCCTGCTGTCTCTTCAATTTTATCCATTCCAGCACACTGACATCAAGCCTAATAAGCACACACTGGCCACAGGGCTATTGCACTTGCTTCCCAAAGGACAGATCTTCTTGAGCTCAGTTTACATGGCCAGGATCAGGATCAGGTAAGTGTCACAGGTTTGACTTCAAAAACAATGGACCTAGTCAAGCAGTACCCATGGCATCTGGTGTCTCCCTTCTTTATCTTGCATGTGTGACCTCTATTTTGTCCTGGGGCCAGGAGAGTCACAAAGCCAGTCTCCCACCAACCTTATCATTTTCCATAAGAGATCCAATCACTTCATGACTCTGAATAATTTTAGTGAAGCTGAAAGCCATTATGCAGCAATGCTTTGCCACTATCTTTTTAGCTTATTCTACCTTGTATTTTTTTTACTCTTCTTTTTTCCCTCTCCAAGACTAGACAAATGCATGAATCAAGTTTGTTCATATCTTTTCTAATGCAGAATAATTTTGACTCTTTCTTTAAACCTTGGCCCCAGAGAACAGCTGTGCTTCAAAGGAACGACTACACGAGTAATCTTATCAAGGTATTTTTTCTCAAAAAGGCAAGCCTCTTCCTACGATAAATTCTCACACAGTCACTATGGGGATAGCATTTTTTTCCATCTCATGGTGCCTGGGAATTACAGCTGAGTAGAGAAAGGCATCTGTCACACACACCATCTCCTAACTTGGACCTCAGGTGCTCTTGGTTGGATTATGTAATAAAGGAAGAAGTCAAATCTCAGAGAGCTTTTTCATCATTGTCTCCACAGGCTTCTGAGAACACCAGACACACCTCATTGGTCCTAGCAGCGATGTAATGGTGGAGAAAGTGCTAGGGCTTCAGAGGATCTCATGACTTCCTTGCTTAGATATCTAGATCTGCAGGTCAGACATCAACTGGCGGTAGCCTCTGTAGTGTCCTAGGTGGAGTTTCCATGCCTAGATGTGGCTTTTCAATTTGGTCACTGTTAACAACATCCAAGCAACAGGAAAAAAGAAGACTAGCAGATGCTACAGTGTGACTGATAGACCAAATCCATGGAATTCACATGTGACACTCTTACCTCCAGGGTACCTGAGATTCTCTGGGAGAAATTTTGAGCATTGAAAAGATGAACTGCCCTAGATTTTCAGCAGAGGTGACAGATCAAGGCTCTCTGTCAGATTTCTGTAATGAATGGGAAATAATCCATAAAACAAAACATGTGCTTTGTTAAATTTGTCTTCTGTGGCACATTGCTGTGTGACTTGTACTCAAGGTTATTTGAGAATAACTCCAAAGTTATTGGGAGTGGAGAAGAGAGAGCTGGGTTATCCTGGTCTTGTCTCTACTGCTTTCCTTTCTCTCTTGCATTCTTCTCTGGGGACACAGACATGAAAACAAAGATGATTTCTTCTGCTCTTTTTTGTTTTGTTTTCTAATCCAGGAAGAGACCATTCCACTTCTAATTTAAGGAACTCCCAAATTTCCTTACCACTTCCTCCACTTTCCAACGTTCTTTCACCTTCCAGGTTCTTTCAACCTGGTTTCTGCAGGTGAACTAAAGTCTTGGGGTCTGTGGATAAAGCTGACTACAAGCTCCTTCTGCAAAGTCTTGTTCCTATAAATCTCCAAGCAAGGCAGTGACTTGCCAGCCTACTGACTCATATAATTATTTTAACCAAGTGAGAGCTAGAGCTTTTTTTTTTTTTACCTGCCCCACACCCGTGACAAGATCATCAATACCTTTCTAATCTCTTTACGTTGTAAGTAGATGAACCACAAATGGAGAGAGATAAGAAATATACTGGAAGAGTGGGAGAGTTTAGTGCTGGTGTAAGCTCAATGTCAATACTAATTTGTTTCATCTAATGATCAGCCTGGGAACAAACACAAGAGTATAAGAAAACTTGTGCTCATGGCTATAATTCTTGAGTCCCAGGTGATCCTTCTGCCTATACCTGATTTTCTCCTGGAGGTCAAAGTGGTTTGAGTTTGCAGACTGACTTCCTGAGGGAGGTTATCTGGGTCATCTTCCTCCTCCTCCCTTGCACACAGAAAAGTTTTAATCAGCTTCATAAAGGTTGGATGTTTTTCCATCAGCATCCCTTCATCCTCCCCAAACTGAATTGTAAGCACTTCTTTAAGTCTTCTTTCTTGCCTTCTCTTCTTTATACCAACTTCTGTGGATCTTTTTTTCTGGAGCTTAACTGCATTTTTTATTTTAATTTTTTCTTTGAGGTAACACTGGTTGATAACGCTGCATATAATTAAAAAATAAGGGATCCTGTCTTTTCAGGTGTATGTTACCCCACTAAGCACACCACCAAGGACCAAAGTCCTTCACCTAATTCTACTGGGCCTCTCGCCTTTCCTTTCTTCTCTCCCCCTACCTCCATGGTAACCTCAATTTTAGCAGTCAGATTTTTAATTGACTTGGTGTCATCTGACTTACTGTCTTTTTTCTCTATATTCCATTTATCAGTTATACCATCCTGTTTTTGTTGTCCTTCTTCTGACATATTTTGCCATATTTAATCCTCAGTGGTCCATGTTGTTGAGATGGCAAGAACTGAACATATTTCTTCATTATAGATGAGTAGTAAGCCATTGTGTGTCTGCACCGCATCCTCTTAACACGCTCACCTGTCTTTGGGCACTCAATGCTTCCATAATATGGTTATTGTAAACAGTGTTGCAATGCATCCCGTCCCTTTGAATTAGTGTTTTTGTATTCTTTGGATAGATCTCAGGAGTGGGATCGCTGGCTCCTCTGGTAGGTCTATATTTAATATTTTGACCAGCATCAATGTCTGTAGTTTTCCTTCATACCTACATCATTTTGTTTTTAATCTTTTTTTAAATTTCTATTTCTTTCTCTCTCTCCCTCACACAAACAGGCACACAGCAAAACTATCTATACCAAATACTTCACCTATTCAGCTTGCTTCTACTTACAGCTATATACTTCCTATCTCATCTTCTACTACCCTGTGGTTAGAACCTTAGTCTTAACAATGATCGCAGTCTGTTACCAGGGGATACTGGCTGCTAATGTTGGCTGAGATCTGTGCAACCCCTAATATTATAAAGATGTGGACATTGGGAGTCGGGGTATTTAAGAAACTTGTCTCACATGAGACTGTTAGTAGGTGGAGGAGCTGGGATTCATATTATGATCCTTTGACTGTAGAATATTTTCTTAACTGCTGGCCTGGCTATGATATAGAGTGTGAGATATCAGTATCAGTTTTTGATTTTCCCATAGCTTTAGACTTCCCATCTATTCATATAATATGCATAATTTTTGGAAGGATGGGTGAACCTGTTCTGATACACTTTAACCTGGCTAATCCCAGGTATCCTGGGTTCACTTGTTTCCTCTCAACTATCTTACCACGCTATGTTCCTCCACTTAAAAACTCCTACCCTTTCCTTTAGCCATCAGATGAAAGCAACTTGATTTATTTTTAAACCCAAAGTACAAAATAAGTTCATATTTATAATCCTTCTGGCAGTCACTTTAGAAATTGTTTGTAAATATCGGTGTTTTTCCTTGGCCAAAAAGATTAAAGTAGGAACATGACCTCCCCAAATTTTTAAGCCTGAAGGTGAAAAAACACAATGGCTGAAAATAATAAAAAAAAATTGTAATGGATCATGGATAACAAATTCCTTTTGTGGTTAAATAGTCATTTTTAAAACAAATAACCAAATTCAACAAATAGACATGATCCCATTTGAATGAGAGTCAAGATATTTTTGTTTTAAAGTTTCACTGTTTTTCTGAGCTCACACTGAGTGACACAGGAACAATTTATTCTCAACATGTCTTTCTGTTATTTGATTTAGAGGTCTGTGCATCAAAGAGGCAAAAATATCCAGAGCTGAGACTGAGTCGCTATGAATTCCAGATTGATAGCAATTAATGCTTCAGTAAGGTATCAGGTTGATGGAGTTTCTTTTTATGTTGATGTCAATCTGCTCTCAAAATAACTTTTCTTCTGAATCTAGACTGTATGCATGAATTTAACATTATTAGAATATTTTCAAAATGTTCTTAGCTATCCTCACCTGGTCTCCAGATGAATCTAATAATTATGTTGCCAATTTCTAAAAAAAAATGTACCATCAGAATATTGATTGGGTTTTTAATAAATGGATGATCTGATTTGGGAAGAATGTTCAGTCTTCAGTCTCTTGCCTAGAGACATGCACATGTCTGCATCTTTTTAAAACTTTGATTTGCAAGTGGCAAGTATGTTTTACTGTTTTAGTCCCCAAATATAGTTTTATATTTTTTAAAAAGCTGATTCTGTTTTTCTCCTTGCCATTTCACTCCTTCTATTTTCCTAAGATTTGAGGTTTTTCATCCTTACTATTCTATTTTTTTCCCTAAAACAAGAACATTATTTCAGTCTATGACTTTACCTCTGGGTTGAACTTTGGCTGCTTTCCTTTAGACTTCCTAACTTCATAGCTGACCTAATTTGTTAGTTTCCCCTTGTTTCAGAATTACAGTTTTGATCACTTTGATCCAATGACAGTTTAATTTTTTAAATTTTATATAAACTGATTGGGAGCTTTGGTTTTTTTCTTTAAAATTTTTGTTATTTGGTGTAACTGGGGAGATGACTAAAATTAAGTAATAGTAGTGATAATACCAAGCATGTACAGAGTGTTTGCTATTGTCCAGTTACTAAAATAACCTCTATAAATTCTCATGAACTCTTTACAACACCCGGAAGAGGTAGTTATTATTAGTATTTACATTTCACAAATTTCAGAAACCAAGATGATAAGTCAGAATAGGACCTCAAAGCTTCTGGCTTGTGTTTTCATAATAGTTTTATTCATTAAAATTTAGTGAGGCTGCCATAAGGTCTGCTACTATGATCAGCTTTGGCAATGCTGCCTTGTTTCCTGATAAAACTATGCTTACTGTTGCCATCTTGTAAGTAGATCTACTAAGGAATATAGATCTATTTTGTCCTTTTTGTATTGCCTACCTTATCAAACATGAGAAAGTAGATAAAAAGTAGATCAGCAAATAGGGTTAAGATGGCTAACAATTATTGAATCTGGGTAGATTATATAGGTGTTCTTTGTGTTTCTTACAATTTTTTGTGTGATTATATGAAAATAATTTTTTTTAAGTATGGTAGCTTTCATGAAGCTTGGCCATTTAGTATTCTTAGAGTATAGAAAAATTTTTTTCATTGAAGTTATTGAAGTTCAGAAATATCAGTAAACATTCCACTGTGTCACCAAACTTTGGCTCAAGCAACTTAGAAGCTTCAACTGTTTGGCTTTCCTGCTCAGAATTTCCCACAGGCTCCTGAACACCATGTTCCAAGTGACTAGTCTGGTTCCAAGTGACTAGTCTGGTGGTGATAAGATTCTCTGTTACATGGCCCTTGCCCAGTCCCAGATGCAGTTCCTTCCTGCTTTTCACTTAAAACCACAAAGTATGGGAGCCCAACTCCAGATGCCAGAACAAAAAGACTTAGAAACAGCAACATGGGACAAATGCTAGAATGGAGGAGAAAGTCAACACAAATGAATCCCTGTGATGACACAGGTCTGGAGAAAAGGAGACAGCTACTTCATCACAGGAAGCTTCACAACAAAGGAGACTAGATAGCAATGTGACACAATTGAACCCCAACTGACAATCATGGTTTCAGACATGACTGAACTAACTATTCACTACAAAGTCATCCGTGGAAATCTAAACAGCAAGGGCTGAGAAATCCCAGGAGCATAGTTCCTCACCCAGGAAAAAGACCCTGTACCAGTAAAGAGAAGAGACCAGTGGGCCAAACACTGACCAATGACTTACAACAAAAGGGAGATGGGAGCCACTGGAGGGAGTGTGGGGGAAGGGAAAAATGATGGGTCATAACTATATAAATATGACTGAATCTGTATGAAGAAAATAAAATTAAATGAAATAAATGTTCTTTAAAAACACACACACAAAAACCCTAAGTAGTTGTGGCTTCCTGTGGGTACCCTATGGTTTCATGCATCTATGACTTTGGCGTGGTTATCCATTCCACACAACCTGTACTCCTGAAGTCTCTCTCCTCACACACTCTTCCTTCTTTAGCAGCATCACTGTTCATCAATAAATCAAATCAGATAGCACCTCCTTCTGGAAGCCTTCCTTGACTCCTCCAGGCTAAGTGTGTCCACTTGATTCTGATAACTTCTTTACTAGAGTCCTCTACCGGTTATTTGTATCTTTGTGGGATAAATGAATTGTCAGGGATTTTTCTTCCTCCATTGGCTTCTATGACAGCACCTGTGGTACTGCGCCCTCCTCATGACTGTAGACACCTGACCCAGCGGATGTGCGCATGTGTAGACGTACACACCTGCACCTAGGAAGGAGAGGATAAAATGCTGTCATCACCGTGGAGGCAGGGAGAGAGAACAGAGTGGGGAACGCAGAGGGAGAAATTCGGAGAAAGAGCCCCAAGGGCATAAAGATTTTGGGGAGGCTGGGACACTTGGTTGTCTGCCTGACCTTATCTGGTCTTGCCTGCTCACAATACAACTGGTCCAGTGTCCCTTTGCAGTGTGTTTGCGTGCCTGGTCCCCTGAGAAAATCAAGCTGTAAAATCCACCAAAGGCTCTGGGACTCTCATTATCCATTGGCAAAGGACCTGCCCTGTGTGGGGGCTTACTGGCACTAGTCTCCACCAAATGGATGGCTCCAAGAAGACAGCGAAGTCTGCCCTCGCTGTGTTCACTACACCAAGCACTGTGCCCAGGAACGGAGAGGATGTTGTTTAGCTTGGGGAGTAGAGAAACATAGGTGATGCCTTGGTGGGATCCCACCATGTATGCTAAAAAAGAATGCAGCCCCTTTGTGACAGATGAGCTGAAAAGCTCCAGAGGGAAAAAGCTCCAAATATTTCCCACAGTCCTTCACCCCAGTGTTTGAAATGTCCACCTCGGTGCCCTTTGCTAGAAGATCTGGTTCTGGAAGAATAAAGTTTAAATGTACCTGTGTTTCTGGGGTGAACAATCTCTTTTCATACATTATTATAAGACTATTATCATCATGAATATCCCATCAGGTATTTGTGGGATACTTCATGATTTATAGATGATGTCAGTCTCTTGAGGATTTCATTGTCTTTACATGTATTCTGTTTTTTTTCACAATAGCAAACTTCCTGAATATAGTTAGTCTCAGTAAAGATGTGTTGAAGAGCTGAATGAATGAATTTTCCTCCATGTTAGTTCATTGGATGTTTATATAGAACAATCAAAACCAAGAGGCATCCTGAGGATGGGTCTATGAAGACATTCACTTAAAGGCATGGGTGGCTTGGATCATAAAGGAGATGACCTATGATGACACTGTCTCATGGTGACACACATCCACTCATGATCAGGAACGAGCAATAATATACTTTCTGAAGCGAGGACAATGCTGATTTACCTGTACTCCCAAAGAGGTGCTGAGATACCTCTTCTGAATCCAGCTGATTCAGCAAGGGGTTAATGGAAACTTTCAAGCCAGCTAGATAATTAACGGGATTAAATCTCTACCTGTCAATTAAGCCATTATATTTGAGTATAATGCTATTTAATTCTATACCAGGAACAGTGCAATAAATCAAAGTTTACAGATGTCTTCAGCAAGCCCTTGATGGATGAAACACTGTAACTCAGAGATGCATAGAAAATCTCAAATAAGATAACCTCCCATGTGATTAATATAGCTGTCTGCATTGGCATTGGCTCCAGAAGGTTCTAATCCAAACATGTTTAACATCACATACTTTATTGTGACAGATTTAGACACCTGAACTAACTAACCAGGCAAATGGTGCTTAATTATACTGACTCATTATGAACCCCAGCAATAAAACTGGGACACAGAGTTATATGTTCATTCCCATCACACACGGTCACATACAGCATAAGCAGCTCAATGTCCAAAGGGCCTTCCAGGGACCAGTGCACAAAGCATGGGGCAGAAAAGTAATCTGATTCGTCTAAGGGACACTTTCCTTCTCTCTGATCAATGGTGCTTGTCCACAGGCCTTGTTCAGACTGACTAGTCAGCAAGTGCTTATTACTGATCATGGGGAGAAGAGGCAAGTGGGCATGGATGTTTCTGTGGACATTTCCCCATTTGAAAAAGCAAAAAGAATTGAGAGTCAAGTCTTTTTCTATATAGAGAAGATGGCGCCTGCAAAATCACATATGCATGCATGGAGTTCTGTTGTTTAAAAGATAAGTCAAATGCTTATCAACCTTCTGATGATATTCTGGAATTCCAAAGGCATGGTCCGCTAAGTAGGTGTACAGATTTGAGTTCTCAAAGTGGCTTGGATATTTCCCAGATCCAAAATTCAACTCCCAATCCTGTTCCTAAGCTGAACTTGTTCAAAGGGAATCTCTCTCTCACGCTCTCTCTCTCTTTCTCTCTGTGTTCTTTCTCTCTCAAAGTAAGCACAGCTAATGCAGGTTTTTCCAAGGATCCAGTTGTTTGACCGTCACAGTAGAAGAGAGAGCTGGAGGTTCTCACCCCAACAAAGAAGGATTCAGCCCTGATGTTAGAACCTCTTGGCTACACCAACCATAGGGTCTGCCTTGCAGCAAGACTTGTGGGGATGTGAGCCTGTCCCCTGCCACCATATGCCCCAAGGACAGAAGCAGATAAGGGTAAGCACCTGTCTCACACATGCTAATATATACAGCACCCAACATGTTCTAGAAGCCCCGAAACTCTGAAGGGTGTTGCCAACCCTGCTGCTCTTTTTAGCTGGACCCTCATAAAGTGAACATGAACTGAGAATAAGAATCACTGCAAAAATAACTGGTCTTGGTGGGCTTTCAGAAAGCTGCCTTTGGTAAGGTATCCTAGTTTGCATAATTGTCCTTGACCTTGACCATTGTTATTCCTTCTGAGTTCAGTATCTCCCAGGGAAACAAGAATCAGGGACATGGGTAAAATAAAACTAAACGGCATGGCATCTAGTTTAAATGGAAAGGTATTGGGGACAACATGACTCAGGAAATCAGACATCCAAGATATTAAACATCATATTGGGAAATGTCCCCACCTAAGCCGGCACTGCTCCAGATTCTTCTACTGACAAACTGACATTCTGTGAATGGACACACTATCACATGGTAGATTTCCCCCAAATATCTCAGTTTTGGTAGTGAAAGTGTTTATGGAAAAAACAGTCTCAGTTCTACAAGCTTTCCACTTGCAGAAGAGTTTTCTTAGCCAAATTCATGAGCCCCAGCTAGAGAAACAGCCATCAAAAAATATCATTTCTGTTTAATTCTTATCGGCATCACATTTTACCCAAATCTGTGAGTTTCTCTGGCAATCTTTTTTAAAACTGTTGATAAAAGTATAAAATGGTATGAGTTTTCTCTGGAATTTGGGAGATTTCACTATTTATATTTCTTCTAGCATCCAAGGGAAATGCGATGCAAATATGGCTGCACGTGAATTCGTGAAATAGGCAGTAAAGAGATTCCTCTGCTCTCCTCCTTCATATCTCCCCTTTAACCTCTTTTTGCTCTTTTTATGTGCTCCTCTTCCCTAAGACCATTGGTCATGGTATAGAGCTTTCATTGGCTAAATCTTAGCAGAGGTTGAGATATCTGTATTAAGAACCAGTAACTTGGCTTCCCTCTATATCCTTCTGACTCTCAGGGGCTTACCCAACAATAAAATAAAACACTGGCAGAAAAAAAAATCAACTTTGACTCCTTCTCTTGCTACAAGCAGTTAATTTCTATAGATTAGTTGAAAATTCTTGAAACAAAATCTAAAATGCATCTATTCGCTTTTCCGTATCTGCTGGATATGTTGCAATCGTCTGAGACGGTACCTGCCACTTATAGATGCTCACTAAACTCTTTTGCAACTAATAGCTAAGCAGATTCATTGGTTTCACATCCAACAATTGCATTAAGTCAAAATGGATTAAAGGTGTGACTGTGAGATTGGAAAACACACAATGGTTTCAGATTAGAAATGGAAGGAAACATAGGCAAGACCCTCTGTGACAATGGTGTCAGTGACATCTTTGGGGACTGGATTGCAATGGCGAGAAAAGCCAAAGATAGTGGTAGAAATCGGAAGTGATCCTGGGATTATTCTTGGCCACCAAATTGCTTCAGAATCCGAGTCTGCCTGTGAGTGTCATATACGTAAGTCATTCATCTTGTCTACCATGATGGGGAGAAAGAAAACATGATAGACTACTGTTTTGGCAAAGAGTCTTCTGTTGGGAGCTGTGTGTGCTCTCATCTATTTCTGGCTTAATTGGTTGCAGAGAGGAAGGCAGTGTGACCTTCACCATCTAAAGGGTCATCTTTCTAATGATACCACCTTCAGGTGGAATACTTTGGTCAAACTTAAGCAGTCTCAGAAAAAACCTGTTGTTACTAATTGCTTGATCCTGATAATAAAAACCTGATGCAAAATAAACTCAGTGCCATAATCCAGAGAGAGAGAGAAGCTGTGGGACACTTCTGTTGGGGTCTTCTTGACTCAACTTCAATCCTTCCCCTTCCCCTCAGGACCATTTGATCACGTCACAGCTGGCCCATGACAGTCTTCCATGCCAGTCTTTCCCATTTGGCTTTTTCCACCAGCAAACCTCCTGAACAGAACACTGAAGTTTGAGAGAATCTGTGTCTTTCAGCCCCACGGTGGAATGGGAAGGTGTCCAGGAGGGAGGGGCAGTTCCCTGTTGCTCCTCCATCCCCTAAGGCATCGGTCTGAAGGACCAACGTGGACTGTCCCTCATCCACACTTGAGTTTGCAGAAATTTCAGAAAATTCAGAAATTTCATTTTAAGCAATGCTTGCAAAGTTAGGGGCACCGTTTCAGCTTGCCACTCCCACGCTAGCCAATGACACCCATCGCTTCTCCTTGACAGTTCTGCTCTGGGCCAATGCAATCGGTTCAGGAATAGTCAGAACTGTCAGGAGTAGGAGTAGGGGTAACTGTATTATCTTAAATGCAGAGAGTAGCATCACAGTGACCAGCTGTTCTCAATATGCCAGTGAGAACAGAATATAAAACACAGACTTAAAATTCAGTGGAGGCACACAATTGGTATAAGAAGGGACAGTTGTACGGGGGCGGGCATGGTGGGGGTAAAGCATGCAAGCTGGGGTATTGAAAAAGCTGTAGGATCATCTTTCCAGAAGGTTCTTTCAGAATGCCATTGTTATGATCATTTCTGCCTGGAAATCAGAAGCTGAACAAGGTGACTCCTTGAATTCCCTCCAGATTTATGATTTTTATTATTCTGCTCCCTCACAGACTTCCCATCCCCCCATGCCTCTAAAATATCAACTTAAAAAAAATAATCTGCTTAAAAAGAAATGCTACCTGAGGGGGGAAAATCAATTTCTAGATAATTCTACTTTGATGTGTTAAGAGATTTCCTTCCTTTTATTTTTCCGACTTTGACTATTTGCATGGGAATGGAATCACAGTTCAGTCGCTCCTGCTATTTTTCTCTGTATTCATAGTCTTGTCTGCTCTGTGACATGACAATCATCGCTGTGGTGATACCTACCTGTGTCACGAATAGAGAATTTCATAATTTCAGGTGTAGGATGACTTGCTACATCCTTGGCTGATTGTTTCTGTGATAGCTTGGCTCTTCAGCTGCTCTTGTAAGAACAAGAAAGATTTGCCGAGGAGAATTCTTCTGATTAATATTTTTGAAACATATTTAATTCTTTTCTTATTCTCAACCCATAGATAGAGCGCCCATCAAAAGTCACTGTCACTCTACCACTGTGGCGATTCTGAATATTGAACTGATCAAAGAATAGCTCCTGATTTTCAGTCTTGCGGAAAATAAAATGCTGGGCACTCAGGAATGAAACATCAGTTTGCCCAGGATTGTGTGACATCTGGTAGAAGCATGGAAGGTAAGGGATATCAAGGCTCTCTATAGACTTCTGTCTTCCCAAATATTTCTCAAGCAGTGAAATTTTATAATTAAAAATCCCTTCCTCGCTCACCTGCCAAAAGCTTCCATTGAGCCCCTGCGACCACTCAGTGATCTAGAAAGTCTACATGGGCAGGGGCTCTGGTGCTGAAATGGGAAGGAGCACAGGAAGAGGCACAGAGGTGCAGCTGGGGGTATGGACACCAACATTCTTTCCTTAGATTTTTCTTTGCAGGTAAGAAGAGTGTGTGACAGAGCAGAAGTAGGTTACCCAGCTCTCTGAAGTTCTTCAGGTATGAAGTCACCTGCTGACAGGGTCACTGCTCATGCCTCATTCACTTGTTTCCCTCTCTTGAAGGTTTCTCTCTGGTCTCATCCTAGCAGCCCACCAGACTTGTTCAGGGGGAGGCCAGACATGACAGGGAACAACTTCATGCCAATGAGATGAAAACTGATGATCCAAAGTCTCAGCTTCCTCACACTTCAGGAGGGCAGGCCTCAGCCTTATTCAGGGCAGCATTGTTATTCATTTTCAAACTTTGCTGGGAGCTTTCATTACATTTGCTAAATGTGCATTCATGCTCCGCTTTATTTTCAGATGCTGGATTGTTTGGGCTGGAAGTCTAACTTCAGAATGAACTTTCTCATTGCAGGCTGAATGGAAGGGGTATTTTAAAAATTTGAATAAAGTCATACTTATTTTCAGCTAAGTAGGAAGAAAAGTGATGTATGGTCAAAAATGAAAATGATTAATTTTGTGATAAACGATTGATTCCAAGGGGAGGCGGGGAGCCTGTTGCTGAGGTTTCTGAGAGAACCCCAAAGAGACCAAGTCCCGGATATGCACAGTGACCCCTTCTCCTGAGCACACTCTGTGTCAACTTCCTTCTCATCTCATTTCCCTCTTTCTCACCAGGTTTCCTGGAATCAGCTACTTGGAGAAGGAGCATGTCCAGGAAATGACAAATAGAGTTGGGGAGGCCATGAAGGTTAAGTCCCTTATACACATCTCTACCTGGCTTCAGTCTAGCATCCTGGATACGCAGCACACAGCTGGGTGTTTCTATCAAGGTTGAGAAACTAATCAATGGACCAATCTCTTAAAAGAAGCTACTTCCGGTTTATTCACCATCCATTGTCACAGCTCAACACAGCTCTGGGAGATGACCTAGAGAAGCTGCACATACTGGAAACCCCCACACTTTTTGAGGAGCTTCTCAGTTTCATACCAGCTTTGTGTCTCCTGAATTGCAAATCCCAAGACCCTCCAATAAGCAATTATGCCCACAGATATGCCTTAATGTGTTACTCTTGCCCATTCCTTACTCAAGGTTTGCTTTTGAGGGAACTCAAACCAAGACAACATGTCTGCTCAAAACAAGAACAGCTTGTTCTTCACACCCCCACTCCACCCTGCCCTAGCATCCACCACCCTACACTGGCTTCTCACAAGTCCCCACAGAGAGATATCTGTTCGGTCACATCCTTTCCCAGGCTGCCCGTCCATCACCGCATCTTTCAGTTCTGACCTCTCAGGAAGACCAGCCTCACCTAAATCCATCAAAACCCATGAGACGAGTCCTTGATATTTCTAAAAGCCAAGTGATGTGCCATCATTGTGAACTTCTAATGGGTTCTTGGCATCTTCTTTTTCTCAGATGATGGCTGTCTCTGCTTATTGCCTCATTACACACCAGTCAGCGCCAAGGATCCTATCAGAAAATGCAGAAAAGGAATCCACCCTTAGGTTAATCTGACCAATCACCTCTGAGACTTCGGAGGACATAGTAGCATAGACACCTGCATGGAGACAGCTTGATTAAAAAGAGGAACCACACAAGGGGTGTGTCTGCCTCTCCTGGAGGAAGCAGAGGTGAGTTCTTTTTTGTCTTAATGAAAAAGAATAAAACTTTACACTCTTGCAGAACAAATAGAATTGTGACTTACACATCACAATTGATGTAATTGATTTCCTGGGTGTTTGACAGTCCTATCATGCTTTCAACAAATCCATTTCCTTCTTAGGAAGGTGGTCATATGGTATTGGGAGGGGGTGGTTAGGGGTCCTGGTTATTTTCCTTTTTTTTACTTGCAAAGCAATTACAACCTAAATCATTTATTTGCACTTTGCAGAAGTCACCTTGCATTTTTTAAAAAAAGTCCTTTTCTCCCCACAAAAGCCCCACTTCCCCAGGCAGGCGTCTTGCTTTGTGCAGTCCTCTCAGATCTGAAACCTGCCAGTCATCTAAAAATAGAAAAATAATTTTTTCTTGTTATTGATGAGAACGTTGACACTTTTCTGAACTGTATTATAAAAGCCCCTGCCTCCATGAATAGGGATGTGGGCAGAACTCAATCTAAGAGATTGCACCACATGCTGTTACAATTCAACACGTGTTTAGAGTTTCTGCTTTTTTTCTTCATCTTTATGCTGTTAGCCATCTCTCTCCTGCTCCTGCCGCCCTTTGCCATGTTACCATCCCTTTCTCTGTTCCCAGATTATAGTCTGCTGCAAGCTGGGATCCATTATCCCAGATGGGACTGGATTTGGAGTTTGGAGACGCCACTGGGCATCTGCTCTTTATTCAGCAGCTCCATGGTGGACAGAGCCAAGGCTCAGAGATGGCTCCTCACCTTTTCAGGCTGGGGTTCCCAGTTGTGCAAGACCCACCTGTGCAGACCCGGAGTCTTGGGCGGGTCTCACCAGTGCCTGATTAACACTCAAGGATGCTGAGAAAGGCAGCTGTGATACCCTCGGGGTCTGGTGAAAATCCCCTGAGCAACATTGCTGTAACATTGCTCCCAGCCCTAGTTTTCCATGATTCTAGAACTGAAAAAAAAAAAAAAAAAAAGGCAGTTCAATTCCTCAAGACTCAGAGCTTTGCCCACAAGAGACAACATTCCTTAGTACTCTCCTTTGTGGTTAGCTTCACTTTGACTCATGGCTGGAAAGCCTGCTCCCTTCCCGGCCACCTCATTGTCACCACCATCTTGGATCCACCACAGAAAGCAAACTACAGTGTGTGTCCTGCTCTGGGTGATACAGTCGCATTGAAGTTTACCTTCTGTTGCCATGAAGCCATACTATGTGTCTTTGAAGAGTTCAACCTCTCTCTTTCTAACACTGAATTGGATGGGTTGTGCAGACAACCTGCCTCTACATACACAAAGAGGAGCCTTACCTAAGTGAACAACTGATCTTGTTTGTAGCCCAAGAGCTGGGCAATTGGGGCCCATTAATGGGTGTTGGCTGCTTGGCTTCAACACACTAAGTCTTCAGCACATTCCATGCACGCAACCCCTCCTGCAGTGCTAATACCCACCAGAAAAACTTGCTCTGGCAGAAAGAACGAGATGCAGCATTGGTTCTACTTTGATGGAAAATCCTGGGAAAGTTCCACTTTGCTAACTGTTTCAGGTATGGCAAGCGTCCAATGAGAAACAGCTGGAGAAGTTCATGCTCTTGGTGAGATGACGGTACTGGGGTTGGTGAGTGACGACAGCTGAGGGATGCCTGGAGAAAAGCAGGGAAAACAGCCAGTGAAACCAACCTTCCTTTCGGAGGAACCCACCAACCTCAGTGGTAACTCTACTGAGTGGAAGGGAAATTTTCCCCATTGAGAAGGTGAAGTGACATAAGAATGTCCACCTTAATCATGCTAGCAGAAATAAGTCAGAAAGAAAGAGACTGGATGGTCTCACTTATATGAAGGATATAGGGAAAACAAACAGACAAAAACATGTAAAACTAACTCTCAGCAAAATGGAAACATGGAGCAAGGTGGGGGGGAGGGGGAGGGGTGCACGGGGGTGGGGGGGAAGGGTAAGTGGGAGGCACACAAAAGACTAAGACTACCATTCTGGTTCCTGGATAATAAGGTGGTGGTAGATAACTATGTAAAATAAAACAAAACAAAAACAAACAAAAAAAGAGTGGCCAACTTAGGACTCCCAGTTTATAATATCAGGTCTTTGTGAGATCCTTTCTACCAGTAACTGTTCTAGGAATTTTCTAAAGACTAAGGATCTCAGTTGTATTTCAGGCACAAAGATATGTATCAAAACATCATTTATATAGATGGGAACTTGGAGGTATTCAAAATTTGTAATAGGAAGAGGAAGATTAAGTCAATGTTACATCTCTAAAATGAAATAATAAGCAGTTTTCAGTCTAATATCATCAGAGACGTCTGAATGATATGGGAACTTGTTCATGTTTTCAGTAAAAAGACAAGAGCTTACAGGTGTGTGTGTGTGTGTGTGTGTGTGTGTATGTAAATGACACACAATTTCAAATTTTTCTTTTATACTTTTAATGTTGTATAATTTTATATAATTACATTTATACATTTCTTTATCATCAAAAGCATTTGAATGAAAAAATATGACCATGACTATCGGTGCCTCTTCTAAGATGACTCACTTCTGAGTCTCCTTTATGGAGGAGGCTTAGGAGGGTAGGAGGGAGCAGAAACTCAGCAGACAGAGCCAGAAAGATTATATATTCTTTACAGCCAGCTCCCTTCTGACTGGCTGATGCTCTGGCATTTTGGTGGGTAAATATTTTGAGTATCACCTCCGGAGAAGAATTTGTGTCACCAGAAGTTCCATTTCCAAGTGGAATCTTCCACATCTTCCACAGAATGAATATGTGATTTTAGTGGAAAAATCAAAGATTTTAATCTTGGTTCCACCATGTATGAGACCTTAGGCATATTGCTCAAATCTTCTCAGTCTCAGGGGGTGGTTGGAGAATAAATGAATGTGGGGAAATCCTCTGGGTCTAATGAGAAGCTTTCTGTCTCATCTTTGTCCAAATCTGAGGGGTCATTTTGCCTGTTGACCACTTTGTCATCATGGGATCCCCAAGGAGACCTTGACCTACCATTGAACTTAGAAAGTATCCGCTATGTCCGCACACCCTCTGCGGACATTGATAGTGCCAACCCTGTGGCTTATCACTCATTCTGCAATCGACAGTCTTCCCTGTTAGACCCAAAGCCCCTCGCATGCAGGGACTGGATCACAATGCCTACCAAATGCTCAGTGACTTTGCAGGTCTGCAATTTGAACCTGGAAAAAGGGCAGTTAGTCTGCCTGGGGTAAGAGGGGAATGGATATTTCTTTGGTAGACAGAATGCAACCTGTGTTTGAAGTGTGTAGTTTGCTGCTCTGATGAAATGAATTGGAGAAAGTACCCAATGGCTGAGCCACTGCGGATCTACAAAGTTTCCTTGAAAGAGGTTTTGATCCAATGACAAAATGATACGTCTCAGCAGAAGTGGCAAGTGCACAAGTTTCTGGCTGGTGGAAGATATGGAGAGAGGAGGGGAACGCCCCCATCCCTTGTCACACAATTTATTCGCAGCAGCTCTTAGGCTGACTTCAAGTAGGAAATTCCCATTCTCATGGGTTAGCATGTGGGAATGAATGGACCGTTCCCTCTTTTAAGAGTCCAGTCACGATGTGGAGATGGCAGTCCCAGCAAGGGGAGCAAAAATAACCATGTCCAGGAAGGCAGCATCTTCACCTGCCAATAACTGCTCTCAAGATAAAAATGAAACTGTCTTCTTACGTTTATCAACACGAGCATTAGTGCAGCTGGTCCCATTACCATCCCAAAGGTTGAGCTACCAGATTCCAGCATTTTCTAGAATCTTCAGAGGAGACAGGATGATGGTGACTCATTAACTCATTTCTCTATGATCTGCCCCAGCTCCTCTAACCCTTTGAGCTGATGTATCAGCATAACTGCCTCGGGGTTGGCCAGCTTCCAAGTCATCAGAATGCTTTACACTGTGCTGGAAGAATACAAAATTGGACATCAAATAACCTGAAGTCTGGTTCAAGTTTTATAATTAACTTGATTGTGTCTACTTCCTCACCTGGAAATTGGGGTGTTTGGGGGTCAGGCCGCTTCTGAGGTCTCTTCCAACTTTCAGATACTTTTGATTCATCTCCTACACAACCCTATGCTTGGCGTTGTTGGAAATTATTTCAGCATGAAACATGACTTCAACCCTTAGGCAAATTGTGGAGGGGGAAAGGGGAAGACAACCTGGAATGGTTCACATATCACACAACCTTATTTGTGCATCTCTACCCATCCCTGAATAAAAGGGTAACTACTCACTCTATTGAAGATAAAGGCAAGGCTTCAGGAATGGGGGGACTTGAGCCATTCTTAAAAATAAACCATCTAGCACAGATCCTGTGGCCAGAAATAGGCCCTGCTGTGAGCAACAGCTATGGTCCTTGTGCAGTCAAAGCTAATCCTCCACCATAGTCCTAAAGTCCTAGAAAGGGTGGGTGTTCAGCATAGCTTGGGAGATTGATTAGAAACAGAGTCCATATGTCCAGTTTACACCTTCCCACCATACTGGGCTATAATTCCTTATTTGGAGACAAAGTCTCTTAGTGCTTTTGTTGTGATGCCACTACTAATAGTTCTTTGACACTTTTTCCAGTCCAGCATGGGTATGACAAGACTGTAGTTCCAGAGAAGGGTTGTTCCCTGTCATAGCTGTCTGTTATTCAAGTGAGTCATCGGCTGGGTCCCTCAGCTGGAAAGTTATCAGCCTGCAGGACCAAAGGGCTTTCACGGCAGGGAAATTTCCCAACAAGCCTCCATGTTTGCCTTTCCCAGAAAATCATGTTTACCTTCCTGCCGCCCCTCCCCCCCACCTTTGGATTCCCAAAGGAAAAAGAAAAAGGGGGAGGAGGAGCACATATAAATGGAGGCCAGAAAGAAGGAGAAAAGCAAAAGGCAGAAAGGAAGGACTTGTTCATCTAGCCATGAAGTGGGGGATGGAAATGAAACCGATGGGAGAACATCTGGGGGATACCCCCACTACCCCCCCCCCCATGTCCGGCCTCAGACTTCACATTCCCACTTTGCACACGGTCACCAGGAGAAGAGGAACGGTGACCTGTTAGTCCTATAATTGTGGATTCATGTTCTTCACTGTAGTTTTCATGGGCTATTAAAATGATTTTGCACTTGACCTTATTAAGAACAGGTAGCTCTCTTTGGTTCTTAGTCAAGGGCAAGCTCGAATACAGCTGTTTATATTCTGTATCTGCCAAAAGTTTGGCAGGAAATAAATGGCACATTTCAAAGGGTGTTTGAGTTCATGCAAGAGACCATGGAGGGTGGTGTGGACCTAAACTGGTGACTGTATCCTGGACAAACTCTGGTCTAGGAGGGGGAAGCTTGTCTTACAGAAGATGTGGTCTTTGGTGGAGAAATCATGTGGATATGAGGGAGGGAGGTGGAAAAATATTGCAAATCTCTCTTTACTCTCACCCTCCAGTCTCCTAAAATGTCTCTCATTGGCCGAACCCGGTGTGAGATCAATGAGAGAGCCAGCACATCGAAGGATGCTATCCACGCAAGTGAACTTCCCAGCGCCAGAGTAATGTGGTGCAGTGAGTTGCCGGGTGTGCAGGGGCAAACAGCTCTGCCCCACCACTGAGTAACCTATTCTGATATCCAGAGAAATAGTTCTCTAGATAAAGAGACACAGATGTAGAGTTTCATCTCCTTTCACCGCATACCACCTTGCAAGGCGTGGGCAAGCTGGGGACCTTGGAATCTTGGCTGGTATTTGGTCTAGAATATTTTCTAGAAATCAAGCCCTGATCCAAATAGAAGAGGTGAGAGTGACATTGTCCAGGATTTTCACCCTTATAGATGTCATTTCATGCCTCCATCTCCTCTCCTCTGTCTTCTCTCATTCTCTTCTCCCTTCCACACAGAGTTGACCTTCAAGTCTTGTTCCATTGTGACTTCTGGGGTCCATACCTTCTGGGCACTAGAAGAGGTGAGAGTGACGACATTGTCCAGGATTTTCAGCCTTATAGATGTCATTTCATGACTCCATCTCCTCTCCTCTGTCTTCTCTCATTCTCTTCTCCCTTCCACACAGAGTTGACCTTCAAGTCTTGTTCCATTGTGACTTCTGGGGTCCATACCTTCTGGGCACTGCAAGCCCTTGGCGGTGTTCAAAAACACAACTTAGCAGCTATTGAGTCATTGACTTTGTATTGTTTGGTGTAGTAGTTCTGTATCATAGGTACAGAGCTTTGCTGTCAATATCAATGAAAGATTGATATTTCTTAAGCCAACATCAGTGGGAGATTCCTTTAGATGGCAACATCCAACAGCACCCTCAACACATTCTATCAGTGCATGTTCAGAAATTCTTCCCAAATTTAAGTCAGCAGCGTGGGAAGACAGTCAGGAATACCTACGCATAGACAAGTAAATGCACGTATTTCAGGCTGGGATTGGGTGCAGGAAACAGAAGCTGAAAGGAATTAAATATAGGGAATAAAGCACGCCTGTAATCACCGGGTGGACAGATATAAGGGAGCCACCTTAGACTACTGGCTTCAGGATCAAAATGCTCTACTTGTGATTCTCGGGTCAGGAAGCCCATTGCTAATGACACCTCACAATTATCTCACACCTCTCATGCAGTGGCCAGACACTGGGAGGAAGAGTCGAGCTCTCACAAACGTTCACCTCTAAATGACCTTCTTCCACCAGTTCCAGTATAGGCAGATGGTCTCTGGCTGCTTCTCTGTTAGTCATACACACCCAGCTCACTGGCACAAGATAGAAAGGTTGTTCTTGGCCTTCCCTGCTTGGCAAGATTGAAAACAATGTGGGAAAGGGTGCTTGAGGATTCAGAGCATCTCGCAGAGCCTGAGCTATGTGTTCAGAGAAGCATTGCTCACAAAAGCCAGAGGCAGAAACAGCCTGAATGTCCACCCCCTCCCCCACCCCACCCCCGAAGAATGGGTAACTGAAGCGTGGTCGATGCAGGTAAGGGACTATTATTCAGCCTTGGGAGGAATGGAGTTCAGATATATGTTATAGCATGAATGACTCTTGCAAATGAAGTGCTAAGTGCAAGAAATCTCTCACTTCAGCTATCTTGTGATTCCACTCCGATGAGGTACCTAGAATAGGCAGAGTCACAAACTCTGAAAGTAGGATGGTTGCCAAGGACTGGGCAGGAGAGGGGTGAGGAGTGAGAGTTTAATGGAACTGAGTTTAGGCAGATGGAATTATTCTGGAAGTAGACAGTGACGGTGCTCACACAACTTGGGCAAGTGCTTAGTGCCACCTAATTGGACTCTTGAAAATGGTTAATGTGACACACTTGATGTGATCGAGAGACAACCACAGTGAAAGGAAACTGGCAAAGCTGGGATGCTCAGGTCTTCTCAACCAAATAACAGCTAAGATCAGCAGGGCCCCCGCTAACCAAGATTCCAACAGGGACCCACAAAGTCCTGAAGTGTGCTTCCAAGGATGAGCAGCCAGCCGCCACATACTCACAAGAGTTTGCAGCCAGGGCTGTGATTTCCCCGGGCCCTGATGGATTTTGGGCTCCAGGGCAGCAGACGGCAGGCTGGCTGTCTCTTCCGCTCATCAAGAGGCATCAGTTAAAATGTTCCCCAGGGGAGCTCCTCAAACCCCTCCTGGCTTCAGCTGTAAAGTCATCCAGATGGCTTCCCTGACATTTTCCTCGGACCCAGTGACATCCACCCTCAGGACACAGGGTGGAGGAGTCCAAGGGGTTGCTATGAACCAGTTAGAATTGCACAGAGAAAACTGTTTGACGTCACAGAGGCACGCTTCCTTCAACTGACCAGCTGGCCCGCAGAAATGGGCAAAGGGTAAGGATGTGTCCAGGTGGGCATCCATACCTGCTGTGACCAGACCCTCCAGGAAACAGGTCTGTGAAGCAGTGAGTGATGATGATGGGCAGCAGGAAAAGGCAAGTGGGGTGTGCAGGGGCAGCTGCAGAACCCCAAAACCCCAAAGGTGGGGCATCCATGTCATCTCCCACCAGCTGGCTCCTGAATCATGTTTTCACCATTGACGCTGCAGGTGGTACCCCTGCTTATACCCCAAGTTTTCCCCCAGGCTCCCCCAGGCTTTCCCATCGAGAGGAGTCCGCAGCTCAGGAAGGGCTATCAGCGAGCGCTGGTCACTACACGCCTCAGCCATCAGGGCAGATGTGCGTGAGCAGCGCACGCCTGCAGAATCCTCAGACCTTCGGGCCACCCCCGGGTGCAGACCTTGATCCTCAGGGCCAGCCTTCCCACAGCATTCTCCTTGGCCGGCCACCGAAAACCGCTGTCACTGTGGTCATGGGTGCAGGGTCAGAAAAGTCATTGATTCTCTACAGTCTAGATGTGGGGGAAGATCACAGCAGGTCACAGCCGGGGTCAAGCCGTGGCTGGTGCACTGCTGCCTGGTGCAGCGCTTGCGACGCCAAGAGGAAGAGCACATCTCTGCAGTGCTTTCGCCTCAACTTCAGCCCAGTAATCCCCCTGTTTGCCATGCTACCCTCCCCTCACCGAGTGCCTTTCTCTCCTCACTACTTCATTCAGTTCCCTCAGCTTCTACCCATCTCTTTACCGCCCGTAATTTATTTTTATATTATTTATTTATTTATTTTAATGTATTTATATATATATTTCACATCATTGTAATCCCAGGGATTTGCCCCCCCCCCCCGCGCCCGAAGTTGTGTGCTTCAGTTTGGTGCTTAGCTTGTTTTGACTTTTCCTCATGGCTTTTGTTTATTTTTTTTCCTATATACCGCCTGTAATTTAGACAAGTTGAAAGAAAATCTTACTTTTTTCTACAGAAGCTTTTTGCAACTCCAAACTCTGCCACCAGGTGGCAGTGGCACATCGCATGTTGCTATTGCAGCTCCCCCTGGAAGTAACGGTTTCCTCGTACCTACGTGTGTGGAGCCTCGTGCTGGGAGTGATCCCCATGTGATGGCACTCTACTACAATACCCCTAGTTTACAGGTGAGGACACTACCATTCTGAGAGGCTCGACTCGAGACTAAGATCGCGCTGCCTGTTGGGAGCCGAGCAGACACTGGACCCCAGATCTGGCTGTTGTAGCAGCCCACGGTGTTTGGGCGGACTTTGCAGTGGAGTCTCCTGAAGAACCTCCTTTGAATGCTCCCGTGTCGTCTTCTGTGCGCAAGGGGTGCCCTCCAGTCAGGTGCTCTCTCGCTCACCCTGGGATCTGCCCACACTGTTCGCATCTGAAGCCCCTCAACCTTCCAGGCCAAGGGGAACTGACCAGAGACTGGTGCATTTGAGGACTTGACTGGCCTGAGCTTCAGCGTGGAGCTGGGGGCTTACTGAGCTTTAACTGAGAGCGACAGGCCAGCCCCCGCCCTCCCGTTTACTTTGGGCACCCACAAATCTTACAGGCTTATCTTGCTTAGGAAAGAGAAAGTGCCTTTTCTGGAGGAAGGGAAGGGCATGACTAACGCCTCAGAGCTGTTGAGTGAAGGGAGAGCATAATGATGGTGCCACTGGGTACTGTCAGAGGGAAGAGGGGATTATTAGCTAAAGGGGCAGGAAGTGGGGGATCCAAGAAGAGAGGGAGATGTGGGAAAAGAGCTAGAGATGTGCAGGAGGAAGGTGGTTGCAATTCCACTAGGAATCCCAGACATGAAAAACGCTGCCAAAGAGACCTCCTCTGGTTTCCATGCCAACATCCACTCAGGCTCCCAGGCAGCCATCTTGGTCCCCAGTATTATTCTGCCACAGAGGAGCCAGTTCTAGCTCTGCTTGTTCAAATACTCCCCAGAGGAGGGGCAGAGTCCGCCAGCCTGCTGGGAACACCCAAGGCTGTATTGTACTGTGTATCTGGATCATAGCAAAAGTGAAAGAAGGTGTAAAGAGGCACCACAACCGAACAAGGAGAAAGGCCATTTTCTAAACCGGGCGCTCTGGGTTCTTCTGCACCCACACACACATTGCAAGACTATTCAGGTTGAGGGAAAAACAATAACAAGATTTATTAAACAAGCAGAGACCCAGGGTCACTGAGGCCACAAGTGGTCAGTTATCTTATCCCAGTTACTGTCCGGTTTTCTAAAGTTCTAAAACACTTCCAAGATGGCGTCTCCCGGCCACCCCAAAGCTGAAGCAGGCATTTCGCACAAAGACCATTTTCCAGCAGATTCAACTCCTCCTTCTCTGGGAGGCACGCAGATTCCAAGCTTTTCTCTCTGGTGTGCAGAGGCACACGGGCTCCCATTGTCTTCTTATTTTCAGATGCACATAGATTCCAGGTTTCTCAGAAAGCTGTCCTCTCATCAGAGGTCCAGATTCCAGATCCCAAACCAAAAGGCTGTACTTAAGTTTCTCATAACTTTTGCCCTCTTCCCTTGGGGTGGCCACCCTGGTTTCTAACCTTATGGGCCATAGCCCTTCCCAGCCCCTTCCCAGCTGCTGCCTATCAGCCCCTGGTTACAAAAGCAGGGGGTAAATTCTGAGCACAGCATAGAAAGGAGGTGGAAAGTAACCTACAGGGCCAAACACTGAAAGGGCTTGAGGCTGAGGTGGAGCCAGGAATTTAAGAGATTTAAGAGGCAGGAGCAGAGCGCTAAGAGGCAGTAAAGGGCCAACACATACCAACTCACTCACCTTCTTTAATGACTCCTATGGCTTTAGAGGGGGACAGTCTGATGATTGTACAGGGTGGGCCCCAGGAATGGAAAACGAGACTCTGGAGGTCAGCTGTTGGCAGTGATGAACCCCCAAAGCCAACTCCCCAGAGATCAGGACACCACTTCCACTGGAGACAACCCACAGCTCCTGGAATGAGTTTGTTAGGAATGGCACATGCGTGAGAGGACAAGATGGAGGAAGTCCACTGTGCTTGGGAAAGACATCGAAGCAACTGGACTGGCTTCAACTTGAGCTAGTTGATGCCAGAGACAGCAGCCTATAGGTACCCTTTGAAGGGACTAAACCCAGGGAGCCAGAAGTAAGAGGCCTGGGAGAGTCGGTAGCCTTGGGGAGCCGCTGTAGGACCTTTTCACAGGAAGTGTCCGAAGAAGCAGTTCTGAGGCAAGGACAGTTGGAGGGCATGGAGAGCATTACCAAGTCGGAGGCCATGGACAGGAAGAAGGAAAATGGATGGAGGAAATTGAGACGATCTAGACAGAGTCTTAGACTGGGGTTCAGTGAGCATCAACTGAGTCATTTATTAGAGGTTCCAAGCTCCCTTCAATACCCTGGTAAAGGAATGGTTACCAGGCAGCAGCAGGGAAGGTAAAGCCAAGATCCCATAGTGTGTAGCATATGGGGTAGGAGGATGGGGGATTCATTATCTAGCAGGAAAACACCTGTGGGCATAAACGTCTTTATCTTTCAGGGAAATGTCTCTCCGGTGGGTCAATCGTAGGAGGTTAGGGAGCTGCCATCACAGGTAAGAGAACTTGCCAGGAACCATCTCTAATATGTCAGAGATGGGAGAGAATAGATAAGTGAGTGCCCTTATCTAAGGCATATCTCTTCCCCATTTATGGTGCCTAATATCACAGGATCACCCTCTGGTCAGGAGGGCAAGGGCAAGGGAAAGAACCCAAAGCCAAATTGAACAGAGAGACCCCAGCCTTGTGGCACCAATGGCGTTTCCCAAACAGACGATCCGAGGTGACGCCCCCAAAACCAGCCAACAGGGTGTCTTGTCCCAGCAACTCCCCAACCCTCTGCAGCCAAAGAGCCCTCTTGGTAGAGAGAGAGAACACGTACGTGTCTCTAAGAAGAATCTCTGAAAAAATGCTCATCATCGCTTATCTCAACGTCCTATCAAAATCCCAAACTAACACCTTACACCTGTGAGACCAGCTCTTCTCAAAGGAAAAAGCAGAAACAACAAATGTTGGTGAGGGGGTGGAGAGAGAAGGGACCTGTGTACACTGTTGGGGGGCAAGGGCTGGTCCAGCCCCTGTGGAAAACAGAATGGAGGTTTCTCTAAATATAGCAAGTCCTGGGACACCCCAGAAGAAATGAGAGATTCTGGCTTCAGCGTGACTCCAGAGAAGGCCAATCATGCAGCTCAGCACCAAACACATAAATGCCTGCACACACTGTGCACCTGGAAGGTGCGAACAGCAAAAGCTACGATCACGCTTTTGATCAGTCATTGCTGAAAACTGCTCTCAGACCTAGAGGCGAAAGAATAATATCTGCATGGTTTGCAGCTTACAGAACACTTTCATCTCATCAGATCCTCTCATCAGATCCTCCAGCCTCAAGGTAAAGCAGATACCACTTTCGGGGAAAGGAGGCTCAGAAATGTTGACACTTGCCCAAGCTGCACAGGAAAAGGGTGATTTCTGACTTTCACGTTGGTTCTAATCACTGCGCCAGGTCAGCTGACCCGGAAGAACATCTTTGATGGGTGAAGACAGAGCAACTGGAGACAAATTCAACTTGATTCGAATCATCTTGCTTATTGGTCATATCAGTGCATTGTGAGGTTCTTCTTTAGCTTTTATTACATTATTAGGGAATTGTGTCCAAGCTTCAGAATTCTTGGGGGGAAGTTTTAGCCCTTTTGTTCTTTACATGTAAGTCATTTCCAGTCTACAAATAGGACATTTGTAGCGGCAAAATATTAAACCACGTGAGATGTCCAACGCAGAGGAGACCAAAGGACCTTGTCTGTGAGGGATGAACAGTTTCTCTTTCTGTCCACTTGGCTGTGGTTCTAGAATGTGAGTTGTCAAACTGCTGCGCTCAGCTGTCCTGGCCTCCCAGACTCAGGGAGGTACACCAGACCCCCTGCTCAGAATGTCCCTCTTCATGGGGGATGGGGGTAAGGAGGGGGGGAGCCACTTGATAGCATCAAATCTTAGTGTCATGTGGCAATGCCCTAATAAGAAATGGAGATTATCAAACAAAAATACCCACTCCCCTCCTCACTAACCTTGTCTATCAACCAAGGTGATCTTTCTTTTTCTGAAACAAGGTGTCATACATCCTAGTGCACGCATGTTACACATGATGAACACACATATGCTCAAGTGGTAGTTGCACAATGGGTTTCTCTGGATTCGCTGTGAAGCCAGAATCTCCCAGTTCTGGGGTTATCCCAGGCCTTGCTGTATTTTAAGAAACCTGTTTGAACTGTTTGGGCATACATATACAGTCACACACACACACACACACACACACACACACACACACACACACACACCCTCATTTCTGAGGTCCACAGGATTTAAATTGAATAAAGGTGAGGGAGGTTAGGGTAGGGCTAGCTAGTTGGAAGTGCCTCTGATCAGGGAGGCCTTGCTGGTGTCAGGACAGCTTGGGGACTGCCTAATCATTTGCTGAAACACAGAGAAGAGAGATGCATCTGCTCTTCTAAAAAGCTACGAGTCAGTGAATGCAAATGTGCCCTATTGGAGAAAACCAAATTAAAGGAGCTGCTGGGAATTCTCTGCATAGTTAAGCAGAACAATTTTTCCTCTTCTAAAGCCATGTTTACCCTTCAGAAATCACACACCCTTAAGCACAGAAGCCCACAAATGCATCATTTTAGGAAGCATGTGTTGCATTAGCCAGGCCCCGTCCTTCAAAAGATGAAATGCAAAATCCATCACTGTCCCAGGCTTCTGCAAAGGGAGAGACCAGGCTCTGCAGGGTGATGCTGCTGTCAGGTGACTGGTGTCTGAGGCCATCAGCACCTTAGTTTCCTCTAACTGTCCTCACACTCCAGTGTGAAGAGAGTGTAAGAGACTGTAGACCAGGGAAGCTCAACCTCCAGACAGGGGTAGCCACCAGCAGATGAAGGAGATGTGAACAGCTCATTCTCCATGAATGGTTAAGGGATCTAAGCTTCCAATTGTTCTGCCTCCATCTCCAACAGCTCATGTTGGTTTTAGGTTATGGAGAGGCACTCAACCTAATGCAAGCCAAAGGGCAGGGGGTAGGGGGTTTGATGTGAGGAGCCTGAGATTTCATAATGCATCTCTGCCTGCCTCTCTCCAAGTCTCTGTCTCTGGGAACATGTTTCACTTTGTCTCTCTGGCTCTGAATCTGTGTTTCTGCTTTTGCTAGGTTTCTCCTCTTGTTTTCTTCACGCTCTCTTTCTAGCAGGAGAAACTTCTCCATGCCTCCCGAGAGACTGGTCTTGGTAGAACCAAGTAGAACCAAGAACACCCCCTAGGTTTCTGGGCTGTGCAACTGGATGGATGCAGGTTCCAACACCAGAAATCCTGGAGCAGGAGTAGATGGGCCAGAAGGGAAACTGCTTTGTTTGGGATGCATTAAGCTGCACCTATTTCAGAGACATCAACAGATTTTAAGCATAAGTGACCATCTGCAGGAATCTAGAGTCAGAAGAGGGTCTGGTCAAGAATGAAAAGTTGAAGAGCCATCAGGACAAACAATGAGGTGGATCACCAACGAGAAGCAAAGCTAAAACCAGACGTGGGATTGAGCCTGGATGATTCCCACATCAAGGGCTCAGGGGAGGAAAGCCAAGCAGGGAGCCTGAGAGGGAATGAGTGGGGAGACTAGTGGGCTGTCAGAGCGGGGAAAGGGAGCTCTGACTACTGGAACAAAGGCTGATGAGTTCATCTCTTCAGGTATCACCAGTTTCCCTGTGTTTGTGTGTGCAGGGGTGCTGCTCACTACCATCAGACGTAGCTGACGGTGTCACGATCCTCATTTTTCTCACAGTCTCTCCTTGTTTTACAACTAGTCTAGGAAGCCTTATAACTTTAAACTCAGACTAAACTAGAAAATCTATTGATCCCCTTTATGCCTCCATCCATCTATTCACCCATCTTTCCATCTTTCCAACTACCCATCCATCTTTCCAACTACCCACTCATGCATTCATCTACCCAGCTATCATCCACCTACCCATCCTTCCCTCAATCCACACCCATCTATTCATCCATACTTTCACCCTTCCATCTACCCATCTATCCACCCACCCATCTGTCCACCCCTTCCCTATCCATTCACTCATGTACATGCATACATCATCTACTCACCTACCCATTCTTCACCCACCCACTTATCCTAGCTATCATTTCCCTATTAATTCATCCATCAATCCACCTCCATACCACCATCCGTACATTCATCCTTCCATCCACCCATCCATCCACTCATCCTTTACCTAGACATTCACTCACATATTATATCTACCCACCTGTACATTGCCCATCTAGCCATTCATTTATCCACCTATACATAATTCACATATTCATTTATCCATCGACCTACCCAACTACCCATCCATCCATCCATCCATCCATCCATCCATCCATCCATCCATCCATCCATCCATCCGTATGTCACCCATCCATCAAGTCCCAGACCTCTCACTAAGTTGCAGGACACATTGGTTGCACAGGAGTTCTTATTCTTCTTTCTTGCCCATATTCCTTCTCTATTCATTCTGGTCTTCTGACTCTGAAGGAATTGTGCAAGATTTGGTTTTGTTTTTTGGTTTTTTTTTTTTGGCATAACTTTAAGAATACTTTTTAAAAATTATTATTATAAAATTTACTCCAGGTGACAATTTAAGCCATAGGCATGTACATAAAAATTTCATAAAAGGGATCAGTATGTTGCGGGGGG
>PVHY01008696.1:0-60255 GCA_004024945.1 Uropsilus gracilis
AGTTTTGACTCTGGAGTTCAAGTCTTGGGGAAGAAGATGATGAAAGAAGAATAGTTAATTTTCAGTTTTGGGTATGAGTTGGAGAACTCACTATCTTCTTCACAAATTTCCCTTTCACAGGAAAAAATTAATGATGTCTTCATGACAATTGTTGAAGGACTTATGCCACCATCTGAAGTAATAAGAACTTACAACCTCACTTCAAATTTCTAAGGTCTCCCACCTTTGGACCAATGGAAAAGTCATCAAACAAAAACATCCATGGTGATTGATGACTCTTATCTGGAAATGTGAAACTAAGATGGGCTTTGAGGTAAAATGCCAAATCCATTCATTTCTCTCAGGACATTGTATGTGCTTGAGTGCGCCCTCGTGTGTGTGTGTGTGTGTGTGTGTGTGTGTGTGTGTGTGTGTGTGTGTGTGTGTGTATGGTCTTTCTGTTTAAGGTATCAGGAAATCAAATACAAATATTGACTCCACCCCCCAATTAACTATTGGTATGCTTTGAACAATTAATGTCCTTATTTGCCTTCACAATGGTTCAGTGTGATTTAATACAGATTCAACCATCTGTCTGTGTTTTCTTCCATTTACAACATTTGCTCTTCCTGCTGATCCGACTGCTGCGTTTCTCTGCTTTCTGATTTGTATAGAGCAAGCTGTTCCTGAAATGTACTTGTTAGCCAAAAGCAAGTTCCTTAGACTACAGAAATATAAAATTCACCCAGATAGTAGCATTTAAGTAAATCATTAGTTTTTTTTTTTTTTTCCAAGTGTATGGCCTGGAAAGCAGATAAAGGTATTGACAGAAGCTTCTTAACCCAATAGCAAAATCAAATACATGTAAATGAAAGCAAAGCTTCAAAGAAATAAACAGTATTTTTCTTTGAACTTACCCTGAGGCTCACTAGTGTCCTATTTCATGAAGTTCCAACATTCCTTCCTGAGTAGACCTTCTCAGAGCAGAAATCATTATCTTCTTCTTTGCAGTACATCCTTTACTTACTTGCTCAGTGAGGATCTTTTGATGATAAATCTTGTTTTTGCATTTTTGTGTTTTTTGAGAGTATATTTCATTTCCATTCTCAGAAGACCATTTCAATTGCATATTACTCTACTATTTTTCTGGCACGTGTTATTGTTTTTAAAAAACTAGCGTCAATTTAATTCTGTACCCACTGTGGCTATCTATCTTTTATTTCTAGTTGCTTTTAAGATGTTCTCCCTGTCTTTATTGCTCTGCAGTAACAGTCAATGTGTCCTTGTGAGGATTTATCTTTATTTATACTGCTTGGAATTTATTGTGCTCCCCAAATGTGACATTTGAGTTCTCCCATCAATTTTAGAATATTCTTAGCCATTTATTTATGCTGCTTTTTCTTATTTAAATTGCTTCTTCCAAAATTCTAATTTAGCTGTTCTCATTCTGCTTTATGTCTCCAAAACTGTCTTAGTGTTTTATGCCTGTTTATCCCTCTGAGCTGCATGCTATTTTTTTACTTTTATAATCCATCATTCATTCTAATCAGCTATTTCTTATCTTTCTTTTTAAAAATTCTTTAATTGAGGTTTAACTTTTTTTACACTTTCATTTTAAGATGCTTAGGTTAGTTAGTTTTCAATTCTTGATCAGTTCTTATTCAAGCTGCCTGGAAGTTATTCAAAACAAAGTAGTTAAGAGGGAATGCCTTGTCAGCATGTGGAAAACCTACCAGAGGAACTGAGAGAATTTATCAACTGTTTTGTCACAGATCCTCATATTTCCAGTCTGTCTTGTGCATTCTCAGATCCTGAAACACACCTTCCAAATGAATGTCATCTAGGTCTGTTCCTGCAGTTCCAGGAATTAACTCATTTCTTTTTGATCTAGACATATCAAAAAGCCCAAAGTAACAAGCATTTACTTAGCTCTTACGTGACAGTCATCATATAAACAGTCTAATCTGATTATAAGGACCATGCTTCTTTTATTTTCCTGCTCTCCTTCTCAACACATGATCTCCATCTCATGGTTAATTTCTAGCTCTTAACTTTGCATTTTCATTTGCACTGGCCAGAAAGAAGGAAAGACAGATATGGTCATATCATCTTCTCTTTCTAAGGTTATGAGCCAAAAGGTGTCCTTACCACTTCTTCCTTTAGCAAGAACTTGGTCACTTTTTTCTCTAGGTAGCCAAATGCCTATTTAAAGAAAGAAAAATAACCGCAGATACCAGGGAGACAGTGACCATTTTTATCATAATTTTCTGTCTGATCTAGCAGGAAGTTATTTAAAACTTTCCGCGCTGGAAGATTTGCCTACTTCTTGGGTTAAGTCTTGCTTTATAAATTTCTCACAATTTTAGATATATACTCTGTTAGAAAAGTTTTATCTTCTTGGTCAAATTAACCATTTTTAATATGCTATGGTATTTTTTAACTCATATTTTTGTCAATAGTTCTCTAAAATTAATGTTTTGTCCCCTATTTCTCCTTCATAGTTTTTCTTCATAGTTTTCTTCATCATTTTATTTTCATTCATGCTAAGTTCTTGTATTTTTGCTATATTTCTAATTAATAGTATATGACAGAATTTTTTTGATATTTGGTCAGTATTTTAGTACATTAATGTAGTAATTTATTCAACTAGTACTCTCTCCAAATGAGCATTGTCTTTTACTATTTATTACAAATAAAGCTGAGATTTTAAGTCATCAAACAGGATGCTTATACAAGAAAAATTTAGTAAGCCCATGGGTATAAAGAGATGATGTTCTCTGCTTTGTGCTTTATGGTAGAGATTAAGACTTGGATTAAAAACTGGGATGTTAGTGAGAAAGTCATTTTCAAGATCTTATCTTCACCTTGCTACCTTTTCAAGCACTCCTCACTCATTGATGTTATTGTACTAAATAATGAATAGAATCTCAAGTCTCATGAAGCTTACATTCTAATGGGAGAAACATCAATAACAAGTAAACAATTATTAAGGTAATTTCAGATAGTGATATTGCTATGAAGAAAACACAATTATGAAGTAGGAGAGGTTATCTTTGATTAGAATGGTTGAAGAAGGTTTCCTTATGGAGGCAAAAATATGAGGTTCTTCTCAATGCAAAGTTACCTATTCAAGGTCTGTCTGTTAAGTGAAACATATATTTAAGAAATTATTTGATTGTAAAATGTATATATCCTAGACTGTTATTGAATTGACAATGTTTTGATGAATAAAGTGGATTTTAGTTTGTCTTAGTGTTTTTCCTAGTTTTTCTTTTCTTTTCTTTTTTTTTTTTTTCAGCATTTAAGTGCTTAGTAGTCTGCTTCTACTATCCCACTGTAAATAAACAGGTCTCTTGTGTGGAAGTCTCTTGTGGCCTTCTCAATGTCTGTCCCAACTCCTAAAAGAGGAAGAATTTTTTTCCTCATGGCAGCAATTATTTGTAAAGACATCTGCAAGGATTTCTCTCATCTGTGTACAAACTTTGACTTTGTCACTTCTCTCATCAAAAGGCGAAGTCTTTTCTCCACACTCATGGATCTAGGCTGTCCTTTGCCAATAGAATTCCATAGAAGTAACATTGTAGGACTTAAGAATGTAGACTTAAAAGAGCCGTTTGAAACTTCTGCTCTTGTCTTCTTGGATATTACCATCAATAAGTGAAAAAACCCATCAATCTCCTTGAGGATAAGGATAAGAGACCATCTATGACCATCACCAAGCTCCAGACTTTTAGTACAGTCAACTGGGACCGTGAATCCCTAATTGCCTCCAGATAATAGTAATGAGTGCCCATTATCAGTGTAAGAGTATCAAAAATAGCACCCAATTGAACACAGCTCAAATTTCTGAACTTCAGAATTATGGGTAAATAAAATGATTGTCATTTTAATACATTGAGCTTGTTATGCATCGATTTTAAGAAACTAGGTAGGCTCCAAGGAGTTTTCTTTCTGACTTTGTCATTATGCCCTGACCTTGAGTTGCAGACTGAATCTTTCTTAAAGAGGCCTCTTGCCAAGATGTATTATGGTAGGTTTTCATTCACTTTTCAATTTATTTTAAGTTACACAATTTCAGCAGAATCAAAAGACTATTTTCTTGCTGGAGAAAGGATTCTTCACTTATTATTCTGAACTAACTGGTTTATAACACCACGAACTTGAAGATAGATTCAGTCCTTTTTCACTGTTCCTAGGTTTCTTTCAGCACATATTCTGAATTCCCAGCTTAGGAATCTTTTATATATCATCTACTCATCAAGTATGAGTATCTAGGATCTGAATATTACAATCTTGACTGCTATTTGTCAGTTGATTCTGGGCATTTCAAGTACCTACCATTAATAATTAGAATGGAAATTTTGATTTGGCATATTTTAAGGACACGATTAAAAATAATGCAACCATGTTAATGGAGTCAGATGCAATTCTAGTATACCATGTAGCTTTGTTCTTAATTGCGATTTCCTCCCCACTAAGATTTAGATGGATATGAAGACATTAGCTACCATGTCTTTATGTTTTTTCCATTGTTATGACTGTATTTATTCCCATTTGTTACTTAGCAGATAGATGACCCAGGTAAATAATTCTTTAGTTATAGAAAGATGCCTGCTGTAGGTCTTTTTAGCACCTTATTTTATTTGCTGCTATGGTAGTTTTATAAAGATCTATGGAACTAAATGAATAGTCAGCTGACATCGAAAACTTCCATTACTCATATTCCACCATTTCGTGGTTATTTGGCACATCAATTAAGCAATAACCCTTGTAGTACAAGCATCCTCAATGCCAATTGTAGGGGCAAGCATCAGGCATCAGGATTACTAATTTGCATAGGTTCTTTATTGGTCCTAGCAGTTACACAGACACATCAGGCAAGGCAGGGCCAGGACTGGGGTAAAGGGGGTTGGGAGGCAGGTGAACCCTTGAGTCCCTTAGAAATCTCATACTTTCTCTGGGCTCTTTCTCTCCATTCTCTCATTCTCTCTGCACTCTATTGGCATGCTCTCTCATCCTGTGTTCTCTCTTGGTGTTCATGCTCACTTGTGCTCTCTGAGACCCTTTATCCCTCTCTCTCAGAGCCAGGTGTGGGCACTTACACATACACACACCCACTGGGCCACACAATCATGGGGAAGATATAATACCACAGGTGCTAGCTATGCAGGCCAACAGAAGGAAAAGCCTGACCAGCTCCATTTACCCTACAACCCTCTTGTATTTTCCCATCAGCACCAACTACAGTGAAAGTTATCCATTGGCTGGCTCATTGTGGTTTCTCGTGGCTTACTTGTGTAATGACTCAGAGGGAATCATGAGACCCTCCACTTTAGTCAGTCCATGAAAAGTCAGGGTGAGAGCTAGGCTTGTGATTGGCCTCTGATGGGGTGGTAGTCTTGTGTGAATAAGTTCTTAACTTGAGGAATTCTATTTGCCTGGAGATAATATCATAATTGAATTGAAATGTAGCCTACTCAGTTGGTATCTACAGAGAATTTGACAGTTGCTTAGTGCAAGAAAACCACACATATCTGGAATGGAGTAATTAGTGGGTGGCAAGTAGAGGAGGAAAACAAGGAAAATTTTCCCCTGATGGCTATACTCAAGTTATTTTCTCCCAGTTTGCTTATGGGGTAACCCAAACTAGGATGAGATACTTATATTTTTACTCTGCATGTTTCCATATAACAGTAAGTTTCATGGTGAGAACATACTCACACTGGATTTGTGACAGTCAGAAAACATTAGTACTTATTGTCCTGGTCAGATCACATTCAGATCTGTGAATTTGGAACATTATGCTAAGGGTTTGTGTTTTACTTTCCTAAAGGTAGTCCTGATCAATGAAAATCAGTGTCTTCATATGCTTCTCATCCCTGGAAATTTAAACCTGGAGTCCTACAAATATGTCTAGTTTATTTTATTCTTGGCTTTTCACATATGGAAATTGTAAGCCCAAGAGTGTGAAGATTCCTAGGGGGCTGAGGGGCTCACCTGCCTCCCAGTCCCTCGTACCCCAGCCCTGGCCCTGCCCTTCCTGGTGTGTCTGTGTAACTGCTAGAACCAATGAAGAACCTATGCAGATGTGTCATGTGTGCCTGATGCTTGCCCATACAATTTGCTAGAATGATTCACAGTCAAAAAGATCAGAAACAGTAAGTTTTGTGAAGGGTGTAGAGAAAAAGGATCACTTGTACATTGCTGATGGAATGTAGACTAGTCCAGCCTCTATAGGAAATAGTATGGAGTTTTCTCAGAATATTAAAAGTTCTACCATATGGTCCAGCAATCCACTCCTGGGTATCTATCTGAAGAATGCAAAAACAGTAATTTGAAGGGACATGTGATGCTTTTGTGATCATTGCAGTACTGTTTACAACAGATTTGATATGAAAACAATCTACATGTCTGATGACAGATAAGTGGATTAAGAAGATGTGGTACACATACACAGTGGAATACTACTCAGGTATTTTTAAAAAAAGATGAAATTGGAACAACATGGGTGGAACTGGAGGAGATTATGCTAAATGAAATGTCAGAAAGTGAAACAAATACTGGTTGATCTTAGACCCACAGAATACAAAGAAACAAAGCAAAGGAACAGACAAAATCCAACAAACTCTTGAAATCTGACTGCAGAACTAAGGTTACCGGTTAGGGAGGTTAGAGGATAAGAAAAGGATAAAAAATGGGGAGAGGGCTCAATGGACTATGATGGAAAATTGATGGTGCCCTGGTACTGGATGAAGTATGGTAACATATTTGAAGAGGTGTAAAACTATACAAAAATAAATGTCTGTAGTTTAAACCAAAAGAAGAAATTTCTCAACCTCTCAGGTTTATTTTTCTACAAAATACTACTATTACTTTTCCTTCGGGAAAAAATAGCTTGGTAACAGAAAAGTGTGCACACATCAAATATGCTGACTCTGGCTCAGGAAAAGGTCAGTATTTTGCTGACCTGATTAAAGTAGTCAGTCAGGAACTCTCCCTAGGATACAGCTGGTAACTGTTAAAATTTAAAGAAAAAGGGAAATTAGCATTTATAACTCCTTTAAAGGCTCTTTTTGCAGAAAATTTTATTCCACTTTGTTCAGCTGGGTCAGGTACCCTCTCTCTCTGGATGCACTACCACTGGCCCAAATTAGGTGTCTGTGGAGATTTTATCATCAGCTGGTTTACTACCATTCAGCAGCAAAATAAAGGAATCTCCCATCCTTTGGTTAATTGGTGGTCAGAGGTCTTCTCAGTGTTTTCAGTGTGCTCAGTGATGATGTCACTAGTTCCCAGCTCGATTTTTGTTGGCCACAGGAAAGAAGATGAGTTGTTATAATTGTAGATTTTCAGGGATATAAGAAAGCCAAGCTGAAACTATTTTCTAAGAATTATTTATGGATCAGGGTTAGGCTCCATATTTAAAGACAACCAGGTTTTTCATTGTTGTTATTGCTGTAAATAGAGCCCAAATTGTACAAAGTTACTAGTTTTAAAAATACATGTTATTTTGCAAGTCAGTGTTGAATAGAAGAAAGTCATGGCTAATTGGTATATCCTAAATCTATCAAAGGAGAAACATGACTCCCTGTTCAAAAGAAGTTACCTCCTGAGTGTATTTTTCCCTATCTATATATAGTGATGACCTGGAAATTATAAACTTCTCCAAAGATTAAATAAGAAAGAAGGAAAAGAAACAAGCAATAAACAAACAAATAAGCTTTTATTGACCACTATTAAAGAATGTAAATGTGAACTTTTGCCCATCTAAAATTTTGTAGTAACAATAGAACATGGTTTTTTTGGTGGTATTTAGGAATTTGAAAGGGGGGTAGGAGAGGAAGAATTTAAATTGGATTATTCTTATGTGATGGTGGGAGAATGTGATGCAACTTTATGCCAATGACATGTAATTTATTGCCCCTGATACTGTTGAATACTCAACAACAAGAAATGGTTTCCATCTGATTAAAGTTCTGTGCTTTGATTTTTTAAATTCTTTTTGTTTGTTTGCTAGGCACTAATTTTAATTTTCATGTGGGAGGGAGTCGTTTAAATCTTACTTGTATTCAGTGGTGTATCTCATAGATACAGAGGAGGCAAGAAGAAATAAGCCTTTTAAAGAATGCTTAATATTGATGGGAAAGAAAGGTATATTGAAGGTATTATATTAAATATATTGTGTATATCATTAGATCTTTTAAAAGAATTTAAGTAAAATTGTTTTTTAAAAATGAATACTAACTCCAAAAGTGATGACATTAGGGGGTGGGGTCTTTGTGAAGCAATTAGGTTGTGAGGGTAGAATTCCCAAGAACATGATTAACATCCTTATTAAGAGGATGGCAGAGAGCTGTGATCGCTTCTGCCTTGTGGGAAAAGACTGAGCGTTCCATGAACCAGGAATCTGGCTGTTAGTGGATACTAACCCGGCCACTGAATTGATCTTGGATTTACCAGTCTCTAAATAATGAGAAATTAATTTCTGTTGTTTATCCAGTTCATGTACACTGTTAAAATAGCTATACCAAGAACAATAGACATGATGTGGCAAATACAGAAGTAGAGTTCTCCTATGAAAGTGTCACCACAGAGGAGACACTTGAGCTGGGTGTGTGTCAATGACAGGGAGTTTGTGCTGAAGACTGAGGAATGAATTGAGGAAAAAACTGCCTATGCAAACATACCAAATCACAGAAAGCAATGTGGTCAGACTGGCTGGCTTAGAGAGGGTCAGATCCTTTGTGGTGGCAGAACCCAGAGTGAATGATTGCCAGAAAAGTCTAGCCATGGAGATCAACAAGGTCTCTTTAAGTTAAGACATTACTTTTTCTTTATCCTTGTATTCCCTATAGAACTTTCTAGGAAGGA
This sequence comes from Uropsilus gracilis, assembly GCA_004024945.1. Classification (NCBI taxonomy): domain Eukaryota; kingdom Metazoa; phylum Chordata; class Mammalia; order Eulipotyphla; family Talpidae; genus Uropsilus; species Uropsilus gracilis. The sequence continues at coordinate 8,851 of PVHY01008696.1, forward strand.
GGATTAACAACTCCTAGATATATCACACTTTCTTTACAAGGACAATACGTCCAAAAAAACCTTAACTTTCTCTAGAGTTTATCCATATCTATTACCTAAGACCTTTGACACTGCAATTAATTTAATAAGATACTTAGGAGAGTTGCAAAGCTGTTAAAAATTGAGATGGGTTTGCATATGTAGACAAAGACAGCTGTCATTCTTATTCTTTAATTTTTATCTCTGGTCTTACAAATTATAATTATCAAATAGCAGTTTAATTGGGTGAATAGTATAATTTGGGATATTGGAATTTTTTAATAGTGAGTACTTAAGTAGAGCATTAAAGTGATTTTCAGTAATGTGTCTCTATTAGGATAGGATATTCAATGTTATGTAATTTTCTGTTTTTACTGTATGTAATCAAGGCAATATAGACTTTAATGTGACCATTGCCCATATGCCATGACTGTCTTAGTGCATAGAGGGCATGGCCTATGTAGTCATCCAAGTTATTTTCATGACTGATTGAAGAGTATGCAGTTAAATTGATTGTATAATCAGTTATTCCAATCTGTGAAATAGTCATTTTGTGCATTTGGATTTGACCCAGTGAAACAAACACCACGATGGTAAGTCTCTTGTCTAAAAACACAATTTTTATACATTAGCTACCACTTCTCACTTCTTTCTTTGTTCCTATAAATTGAAGTGTTCACAATTACCACTGAATCCGTATCATCTGACTCTAGCTGCACATGATAATAGATTTTAGTCTGTATAAAGAATTGGGTGTTTTTTTAAGAATTTCATGTAAAGATATCAAATTGAGTTTTTTACATTGCTGCCATTACAGACTGATGTGTCAACAGAAAATGTCAGCCCTCTGTCATAATAAAATCAATCTTAGGAAAGCAGCAAACCCTTCAAAGTAAACATTGTACAATAATTATTTAAATATCATTATTAATATGTCCCTAATAAAAAAATGAAACACATCTTCCATATTCTCTTTAGAGAATTCCTTTGCAGACACAAGACCTCAAAGGCTGACTATAAACTGCAAAATGTCAATCTTTAGTAAAATAGACTTGTGTAACTTATTTCCTCTCCACTATTCTTCCCCATGAAATCTCATTTTTCTTGCCAATCTGAAAAATGTGCTCTTGCCTAACAACTTTTGCATTTACACTTTCCTCCCTCTGTGCTTAGGAAGCCTCTACTCACTTTCCCCTGTCTTCTACTGTTTTTGTTTATCTTTACTGAGTGCTTAATATACTCAACATCTTACATATATTACATTATGTAATTCTCGCAATAACTCTATGACACAGATACCTTGATTCATAGAGGTAAAGTAATTGACTCAAGGCCATATATCTAGTAAGGAGACATAGCTCAGATTTATATCCAGAGCTTTCAGAGTCAAGGACAGTAACTCTTATTCACTAACATGAACACTTGCAAGTCAGCATTTCATACTGTTGAATTGAGCAATTTGGATAAAAACATTTATTAAATTTTAAGGCTGTGGGGACTTCATTCTCTATGATTCGTGTTTCTTTGATCTAGTCATTTTAGTTTTGTTGCTGTTGTGTATATTACTATTTAATAGAGATTTTCCTATAGAAAATATCAATAGAAAAATAGATGGCAAAATAAGATAACCTTATGAGGTGGTATGTAGTTCTTTCTTCAAGTTCTAGTTTATGGGTAAGACAGTGTTTTATAATTCTTTGCAAGTATATTTTTAAAAGTTGGAGTATAAAGTATGGGTTAAAAACTCAGAATTTAGTTTCAGACAACTTGAGTTAGAATCTGACTATGCCATTTTTTGACCTTAGTTAAATTGCTCAATATTTATAAGCCTAATATCTTCTTTATACAGTGAGATATATTAACACCTATATTGTTATTATATCAGTCATAAGTACATGGTAGCTAATTCTTTGTGCAATCATATGCATGACATATGATGCAAATTGTGCTAGGGCTTGGGGAAATGTTAGCAAAACATCATTCCTCTTCTTAAGAAATTTGCAGTTTATTATGGGCTATAGCTGCCAAGTTGGTTAAAAATATTACAGAAGTGTTTTATGTCACTATTAGCGCATGAAATTTCTACCTGTATAGATCAAGGGACAGAGGGAAAAAGGAGTACATGGGACCATTTGTTCTTTCTTTTCAGTTTTTCTATAAACCTAAGACTGCTCTAGAATGAAGTCTATTAATTTAAGCAAATAAGATCAGAGTGACTTCTCAGAAGAGCTTACATGAGAAGTAGTGTTGGAGAATATTGTCAGAGAAGACATCTGAGAAAATGACGGAAATGAAGTGTGGAAAGGTGGTTAGGTCAAGGGTATTTTTGATGTTCTTTAATTTGTCATTTTTTTTCTAATATCTTTTTAAAAATCCTTATGGAAATACTACTATAGGAAATAATTTATCTTATATTTTATATTCCCTAAATATATGATAGATATTTCCATTTAAAACTAAGTTGTAAGAGAAATATGGAATAATCTCACTAATATGAGAAAATATCTGGCAAACAAACAAACGGACAAGAAATATCTAAAACTGCCAACAGAGCTGAAACATAGAGCAAGAAAGGGATGAGGGTGAAAGACCGAGGAGGGGAGGAGCACAAAGTATTAAGATGGTTCACAGGTGACAAGGTGATGGAAGAACCTCGGGGTAGACAATGATATAATTTATATATGTGTGTGTGTATTTGTATATGTGTGCAATCAAAAAAATTAAATAAAAATAGGTTGTGTTATAAGTTAACTGTTAAAATTAAACATAATTTGTGAAGATATTAAGTGACAAGGTTATTAAAATCTTTAACTTTCAAAGAAACCAAAAATTTCAATAATAAAACATAAATTCCTTGGGCAAAATACATGAGTAATCCATGAAAAAAATAAATATGACTAACCTATGTATGAACTGTTTAACCTCACTAACAAACTATGAAATGCATCTGTAAGGAGATACTATTCTCACTTGATAAACTGGCAAAAAATTGTATATATGTTTGTTCACTGTAGTCATAATTGGCCAAAGTTTGGGAAAATGGGCATGATCACAAAGACAACTTGGCAATAGGTATCAAAAGTCCTAAAAATGGTGACTGCTTTCTCCAGTAATTTCACTTGACAAATTTATCCAAGGTAAATTATCATGAATGTGCACATAGATTGAATGACACAGGTTCATTGACACAGTTCAACAATAATAAGATAGAAAAAATAGGGGGGGAAAGTCAGTATCTATAATAACAAATATACATTCATGATATGGGATATTCTATATCCTGAAAATGATTTTATAGGTGTATATTTAACATCATGAAGCAATGTTGATAATATACTGTAATATTTAAAAGTAGTTTATTATAAAATATTATGTATAAATAGGCCTATTTTAGTTAAAATAGGTACATGTATAGAAAAAGGACTGAAAAGACACATGATTGTAAAGAATACTAATTTAATATTGACCTCTAGCTGGTGAAATTCTGAATAACTTTTATTTTTCTCCATTATTACCACTATTTTTATAGTCAGAATTTATAGTTATTATAAAAATAATTTCTTTAGATTTCTATTTTATCTAGATTGGTAATAGTTTCCTTAATATATTAAAATGTAATTTATTTATTTATATTATTAATATATTTACATGTCATTTAAAAGTATATTTTACATTAGCTGATACATTAGTCTTTAGAACTAAAACCCACCTTCATGGCTGATACAGAATAACCATTTAAATATTTGATAAGTGATCAATAATATGTTTGCCACTGTTTACTGATTAAAAGTCTTTTTAGGTGTGTACTCTTTTTTTGTGTACTTTATTTTTTTAGCATATAAATTCATTATTGATTATTGAAAACTGACTCACATTAATAACTTTCAGAAACTGCCCTATTCTGCTTTAAGTCCTGCTAAAAAGCAAATATGACTCTAAAAGAATAAAACTAGCAATATTCAAGAAACAGCTTTTGTGCCATTAAAAGTACACCCTACTTAATATAACCTTAATTGTTTCTCATGCTTTTGTGGGTTGGCTGGGATTTCTGGTCTGGGCAGGTTTAGCTGATCGCTAATTGATCTGGTCTGCATAGAACTGAAAGGTGTGGAGTGACCTCACTACATGTCTGGTGGTTGGTTAGGTGACAGCTGGGGCCCCAGGGCTGACTTTCTGCACATCTCTCATTACCCAGCATTAGTCATGTCCTTTTTCATGCCCTGGTGGTCACAAGGTTCCTAGGCAAGTCCTACTACATCAGTCCTTTAACGACTACTTGTTTTGAGTTTCCTATGTCTCATTGACCAAAGTGAGAGGCATGACTAAGCCTAATTTCAGGGACTGGCAAACAGAAGCTACCTCTGTTGGGAGGAGCTACAAAGTCACATCATCAAGTAATGTATATGCAAGATAGGAAGAATTTGTTGCCACTTTGGCAACCTACTGTAATTTATAATAATGACATTATTGGAATGGTGGAAGATATTCTAAATATACTAAAAACATTTAATATTTTAATATATTTTATACTTGTTGATCTTTTTAATATAAAATAAAATGTAAGTCCACAGTTCACCTCAATCATGCAGTATTTGTGGTATGGTAATCATTTCTCCAAAAACTGAGGGTGGGAGTTTATATTTAATATTAATCTCAAGGGGGAGAGATCAGGAGACTACTGGAATTTCTCGGCAAAAGATGAGTCTGGACTTGAGTACAATCATAAATGGACTTGAGTACAATCATAAATGGAGAATTTGTTAGGAAGTAAAATTGCTAGGATTTTTATTTAGATTGATTGGTTGTGGGGAAGAAAGTGAAGGAGTTATAAAGGAACCTTTCCTATGTTTGTAATTGGCATGTACAGGAGAATATTGTTCCACCAATGGAAATAACTGGGTTTTGAAGATGATTCATTAATACGGACATTCTGAGTTAAATTTTTGTGGTGCATTCAGAAGATCTTTAACAGCAATCTGATGCTAAATCTGAAGGAATGTCTGGGCCAGAATTATAGAGGAAGATAGTGATAGGTCAGTAAATTTTTAACAACCATCTCTGGTATGACTGCAGGGTTTTTATTCATAACTTTTGCCAAATTCTGTAAATATTTCCAATGCACCAATTTTAAGTAATCAATGTGATTTCACTAAGCTGGGTTGGAATTGGAATTTAAAAAATTAGTATTATCAGCTATTGTGAGCTGCTGAGAGCTCATTCTATCACATTACTGATCACTGATATTTTAAATCTAGGTACTTTGCCTAAAATAAATCTAGGTCTCAAAATCCCAGCAAAGGAAGTATTATTATCCCCTTTATAGTCACTAGCTAGTAAAAGTTAGAGCTAGTTTCAAGTCCTTCTCAGTCTTACTCCAAAGACCCTTTCTCAGGGGGTTCCCAGGGTATCCCATGAATTTGGGTTAGTCATTTCAGTTACTTTTTTAATAGACTATCTTTTTCCTGCTTAAGTTGCCCCACAAATTCTATAATTATATACCTTTGAAAATTTATTGCAGAGGATATACAATATATACTGAAATAAAAGTTTTGCACAAAATGTCAGTTTTTGGCTCCGCTCTGATCACTTTTATCAAACATTTATATTAGAAACATTAGTGTACATTATTCCGTGCCATCCTATACTCTTGCATCAGGTTCTCCTTCAATCAGAGCCTGAGAAGATGGTTATGGTTTAAATGCATTTTTAAACAAAGTTCTGTCAGGAGAGCATGAGTGACACAAGGAGATACGAGAGGCAGCTCAAGGCAGAGAGGACACTGAGTGATTATAGAGTCTTAGCTTCAGACTATGTTTAATCTGATTCCACAGGGAAGTTCTGACATACAAATTATACTTAGAATTGATGTTACATTGAACAGAGCAGACTATCATTTGAAATCTACATGTCAGTTATTAGCAGTGCAATGCTCTGTGAGGGGTGGAGAGGGTGAAGATTATATAGGCAAGGAAGTCTGACTTCACAGACTGGGTAGTTCCTGTCAGCTGATGTGAATTCTCTGGAGAATAGGGCTGCTGTGTTGGCACTCACCAGACGGGAGGTCTGGGTGAGGCACCAACAGCATCCACTGTAAGAGTGATCTCATAGTCCATTCCCCTGTGTAGCAGTATTAGCACAGTTTAGTCATAGTAACAACAAAAAATGTCTTCTAAAGTGGCATCATGAATTGTTAGTATTTATCCATTCCTATGTGAAAGTTGATGAATCTGCAAATTAATTAAAGAAGAAACTTATAGGTTAGTAGTTAATATAAAGGTATAATAATCTATGAGATAATAAACTAATTGTAACAACTTCCATCTAACCAGTATTTTATTAAGATCTTAGTATGTACCAGGTACCATACTAGGGACTGCTGATTAGAGGTAAAGAAGGTATTTTCCCCTCCCCCCAGAAGGAATCTAAAACTTAATGGGTTAATTAGAATTATATATATAAGCACACACATATCATACATGATATTCAGACCTTTTTGTCAGATTAAAATAGACTCCCATAATGTTTTCAATATCATATGATGACAGATTCCTCTTTCAGTTTTTACTTCCTGCACTGAAAATTTTTTCCTGTGGGTTTGATGGATAGGATAATGATATAATGAGGAAAAATATAGGAATATTATGACTAAACAGATATAAAATTAAATTCCAGAGTAGGATCATTATGTAACTTAAACCCTGGCAACCTACCTGATCAAATTGAGCCTTTGTTTCTTTATTTCTAAAGAAAGTGGCAATAAAAAATACCTATTGTGCAAAGTTAATGTGTGGTATTCAAACAATGTTATCTCTTTCCTCCTTCCAGTAACCATAGGTTGACTGTGGGTTTTGGAAGAGAAGGAAAGAAAACAGAGAACCTGTTCTCAATTACTTTAGGATTGTATGGCAGTGAGAAACTTTGAATCTGCACAATTTCTGTTCTGAACATTAGTACTGCTACAAGTTTTTGGCACGGTGAAAAAATTTTGGGAAGCTCGTCTGATTCTTGATAAATTGAAAAATAGTCTTTTTCCTATCTGAAAGGGTTATTTGAGGGGAAAGGAGGCCATTGTTTAGGATAGTCTGTTTCTCTGACTTAAATTTTCTGTTTTCTTTTCACAGTCATCATGAAGAGAGAGAATCTTGCTCACCTGACTCAAGAGTTCTGCAGGAAAGAGCTAATCTTCAGCTGCTGAGTTAATCCCTGCCAATGAGATTTAGCAAAAAGGTGGTAAGACAAAAACGCTAGATTTTATGAGCCTTATAGTTGGGTCAAGGCTAGACAAAAATGTGAAAAAGACAGTTTTTCCTGTGATGTCCCTGACTTCTCTTTCCACTCCACTTTTCCCATCATCATGAGCACACAGGGCTTCAAATGCTATTCCCCTTTTCCTTTAAGGGAGAGTCTATCAATTAATTCTAATTTATCAATGTTATAATCCCCTCATGGGTAGTGGATATTTTCTTATCACCAACGGATCCAGAACAAAGTCAAAAAATAGTCACTTTTTTAAAAAATGAATTTATGTCTTTTTTAAAAATTTAATTCAGCCGGGCATGGTGGTTCGTGCCTGTAAACTTCAGCCTATGAAGCGGCCAGGGCTAGGGATCACAGTTCGAGTCCCGTCTGGGGCCCATAGCGAGACCTAGTTCCAAAAAAATAGCTGGGTGTAGTGGCTTGCGCCTGTAATCCCAGCTACCTGGGAAGCTGAGGCTGAGGATTGCTTGAATCTGTAGTACCCTGGGGCAACGAGAGCCTATGGTTCCACAGGCAAAAATAGTGAGACCTAGTCTCAAAAAATAATTTAATTCATTCATTCATTTATAATTTAGGTATTATTGGTATAACCTCTTTGGCTATTGCCTCCATAGTGCACCCACCACCAAATCACCCATCATACCATGGTCCATTGTGTTTCCTTCTCTCTTTAATCTTACCCTTCCTACCCCTGAAGACAAGCTTAGTCAATTTTAGAAATATATGAATCTATAAGTAGAATAAAGGAAGTTTGTAACGAACATACGACTTTTTCTAAGACATGTGAGGTGGAAAATGAGAAATGGACAAATATAGTGGAGGTTTTTGTTCCTCCATTCTGCCTTTTCAAGCAATAGTATAATAATATTCCAGTAATAGTATAATAATATCTGGAATTACCTCTCTGGAATTACCTCTCCCCTGTGGAGTGAAAACTCCGTAAGATGACAACACACCGTACCTATTTCACTAACTGAGGCATGGGGCAGGTAACCCACTGACATTTTCTTCCTGGTTCTTTGACTTTTCAGGGGAATAGATGCTGATAGAAGGGGAAAACAACAGTTGGCTGCTCTTGGTCTATGATGTTGTCCACTCAAACAGCTGGACAATTCCTACTTCTGAGACCACGGAGACTGACCATTTTGCCCTGTCTGGTCTTGGCACTTCAGATTTTGCTTTATTTCTATGAGCATTCCATTGTCTTCCAGCACATTCCTTCTTATTTAGGTTAACCAAGGACATTCACAACTGAGATATCAGGAAACATGATGGTTCTCTATGAAATACTTAACACCTCTGACTTTCCTTTCTCATATGTGAAAAGAAAATGGTTGGACTACATGGCTGCTGATTTCTTCTCTAACTCTAAATGGAATTGAATATATAAGGCTAGTCCTCCTTAGAAGTATTTAATAATTCTGAACAGATGCCTGTTCCAAGATGAACAGGTTGGGGGCTAGTGCACTTTTCCATTAATACTGACTTCTAATTTGGTCTCTTAGTGAGCTTTGGTCTTTAGGCCCAAGAGTCCATTTAAGGTCATTTATGCAGAGGCCGCATCTGTGGTATCCGAATTATCTGGCTAAGCATCCTGAACTCATTGGGTATTTGCCAACTACATGATAGATCAGGGCCTGTCATTATGACCTCATTTTGAAAGACTCTTTAAATGTCAAGAAAAAAATCACATCTGGGAGAAAGGAAAACATGGGTGAAGAGCCCAAGGAATCGACACAGCTGGGTATCATTAGTAATAAACAAACATTCTCCAGTATAAAAGGAACTGGAAATGATATGGCTACAGTATGTGTATGTATGTATGTGTACATTTGTTTATGTATGCATTTATGTGTATGTTTATATGCATTTATATAAGAAAGTAAGTAATGTTAAAATATTTTTTAAAATCTCGTTTCCTCACTCTTCACTTGAATCATTCTACTGTCTCAGTGGGAGTGTTTGATGTATTGAAATCATCTTAGAATGTCACAGCCTTTGAGGCAGCTACTTTGATCTGGGGACTCAGAGGAGGGTTAAATAATTACGTTACTAACAGTGAAAAAAATTACAAATACTAAACAGCTGCTGGAGAATCAAAGAAGTGTGAAAAATAGATCCATTAAAGATCCATATCCTTTTTCCTCCAATTACTTATTTTGTAAAAATTAATTTCCTGAATGCAAAATCATACCATTTTTAGAAAAAGTAACTTGGAAAATATATGGTACATATACAAAACAGTAAATAAATATTACCGATACTCTTATCACCTCGAGCTATTCACTGCTAATATGTTGGTGTGTTTCTTTACAGATGATGGTTTTAACAAAATAGCTCAGATTTTGGATTTACTGAACTTAATTAGGGAATTCTTCTAATTCTGAACACGTGTTTGGTCACCAATTTGCTGAGTAAAAACAAGAGTTTCATTAGCACTTCTAATGTAGCTTTACAAATAGACTTTCAAAACTGCTGTCCTCGTGTTGTAAACCAATGTTACCTTAATTTAAAAAATGATTAAATAACTAAATAAAATCACTGTTGTGCAGATTTTTTTTGAAGCTAAACTTGACCCTTTGCCTTTGTCCCCACCCCCACTATTTCTTTCCTTTAACTTATTCTACAGTATCACTCCACTTCAAGTGTAAACCAAGAGTCTTCACAGCCACTCAAATCCATAGCACATGGCAAAATAGGAAAAGACAGTGATAATAATGTCTCAGGTATCACACCAAAGACTGCTCATGTATTATTTCATTTAATCCTCACAAAACCTTATGATAACAACACTATCAAAATGCTTATTTTACTGATGTAGAAACTAAATCTCAGAGACTTTAAGTGCCTTGCTCAAGATAGTCACAAACTGGTTACTGGCAAATCTGACCTTTCAATTCAGATCTATCTGATCCCAAAGTTACCAGGCTACTCTAGCACTTAAGGGCAAAAGAAAGGCATATCTAAACAAAATTCTAAGTCTGAGTTTAGCTTTCTTAATCTCCAGGCAGTAGGACCTCTCTGCAAAAATAGTGATTGATGAGAATAGTGATGATGCGTTTTTCTGTACAAAGGCCAGCAGGATGCTCTGAACATTATGATGTTCATAGGAAGCATTGACTTATGGAATATTAAAGTAGTACCTAAAGCTGTACTAAGTCTGGTCTGATCTAATTCAAGTCCTTCAACTTACAGATTAAAAAACAGAAGCCTAGAGAGGTGAGGTTACAATTTCTAGGCAATAATAGGGTATGGCACCAAATCCGAGTCTCTTGAGCTAATCTAGAACTTTGGTCATACTAAGTCCTATTTGCTTCATAATGTAGATTAATCTGATGAAACAAAATTATTTGGAATAGACTTTGAAAGACATGGCCTATCCATCTGCTAGATGATTTTCTCTAGGTTCAATTATTTTAGGCCAAGAACACATAATGACATATATTTTTTTGAAGGTTTTTATGTCTTTCTGGTATTGTATCAGTTGAATTGCATGAGCTTCAACCTATTCCTATCCCTAAATTCTGAAATTACCTTGTGAACTTTTTCTGTGCCATCTGTTCTGTGTGTTGTTTTAATTTATATGGAACCACTTAAGGCAGAAGTTATGCCCGAAATGGTTTCATGTTGCAACGTGTGTTCTTTTTCTCTATTTGGCTCTTTGTTTTAGCTTTTAAAATGGAAAAATATGTTGAACACAAAGAGTGACCAAATGAAACAGCAGTGTAAAACACAGTCCTCTCATGTAGTCTACAGAACAAGGCATTTAGAAAATAAAAAGGAAGTTAATGCAGATTTCTATCTGTTTGAATTTTTATGACTTGCTCACAAATAAACTTTAGTTGGAAAGTTCATTCTGAATTTTTCTGTCATAATCAGTACTGGTCTTCATTCCAGAATTCAAAACCATATATATATTTTTTTAATTGAAGTAAATTTGGTTTATAGTATCATAAGTTTTAGGTGTACAACATTATAATTTGCCATCTGTACAGAGTTCATCTTGCTCCAAAAGATCAAGTCTAGTTTCCGTCCACCACAATAGAACTCATCTCCTTTATGTGTTCACCTCTCTAACCAATTTTCCCTGTGGTAACCACCAATCTATCCTTTTTACTAAGAGTTTTGTTTTTATTTTATTTATTTATTTTGTTTCTTTACACTTCACATATGAGTGAAACCATACAATATTTGTCTTTTTTCATCTGACTTATTTCACTTACTGTATTATCATCAAGGTCCATACGTTATTTAATAAAGTAACCTTCATCTTTGAAGGTAGTTACTTTCCTTTCCCATTTGCTTTGACTTTCAGCTTAAAACTTAAGTCTCTGAATTTAACTACTTAAAATAATTAGGTTGCAGTTATAACAAGAGCATTTCTCATTAGGATACAAATGATAAGAACAGAATGTCCATTTAGTTTTATTCTGATAAAATGAATTGGAATACCCAGAAGACTGAAAAAGGGTAGACAGTGAGGGACAGATGTTATCACAGTTGTAGACTTACGAAATAATTCTGTGGATCTGAGTATATGTTTTGTAAAACTAAGCTCTTTTAGCATATACCCACAACATTTACTACTGTACGCATTTTAAATAAGCACATATGGATTTTCTACATTTTATTAAAGCTTTTTTCTTTGTGTTTGCTAAAGGCTAGGACTGTGTTAAATGAAATACAGAGAAGGATATTTAAATGCTTTGTGACGAATGAGGGCGATGGACAATTATAATTTATATACCTAGATATATAATCCATCATTACTTTGGGAAGAAAAGCAAGTGTATAATCAAGGAATGGCTACTTTTATAAATCTTTTGCATTTAAAAATGCTTTTAAGTTAAGCAAATTCAGTTTCATTTCATATATATTTAGGAATGTAATAAAAATGGACATTAGTACTTTTTTAATTGAAATATGTCTGACATAACATTGGGTAAATTTAAGGTTCATATAACATGTTAACTTGATACATTTATATATTACAAAATTATTATGTGTACTAATAATTAGCACTTCCTCATATTTTTTATAAATAAGTAAAATTTCTTTACGGTGGGTAGAATAACTAAGTTACAATCTTTAAGCAAGTGTGATCTTTAAAATAAAGTATTATTGTCTTTATCTCTGTATTAGACATCTAAGGCATACTTCCTGCTTTTTGCAAGTTAAACAGCATCTGTACTATTCCCATACACCTCAAGCCCATGTGACCAGCGTTATATTCTGTTTCTCTAAGCTTTAGATTCCATATATGTATGATCTCATAGAGTATTTGTCTTTGTCAGGCTTACCTTACATAGCATAATGTCCTCAAGATCTATCCATGCTGTCACAAATTGCAAAATGACCTTTCTTCTCAAGCCTGAATAATATGATATAATACAATACACTATAACAATGTACACAGCACATCATAATATAATGCAGTACAATATAACATAACATAAATAATATAATATATATTTTACATCTTTACCCATTCATTGATGAGCATTCATATTTTTCCGTATCTTGCCTATAGTGAATAATACCACAATAAACACGAGAACACACATGTCTCTTCAATATCATATTTTCATTCCTTTTGTGTATATACCTAAAATTGAAATTACTGGATCATAAAGCAGATCTATTTTACATTTTTTTTAGATAATTCCATGATATTTTTCATGGTGATTATTTAATTTCCATTCCCACCAACAGCATACAAGGTTACCTTTTTTCCATATCCTCACTAACATTTGTTATGTCTTGTCTGCTTGATGATAGTCATTCTAAAAGGTTTGAGGTAATCTCTCATTGTGGATTTGGTTTGCCTTTCCCTGGTGAGCAGTGATTTGAGTATAATTTCATATAACTGTTGACCATTTGGATGTCTTTGAAAAACTGTCAATTTAGTTGTTTTGCTCATTTTGAATTGTATTTTTTGCTATTGATTTATATGAATTTGTGCAGTTTAATATACACCAGTTATACAGTACTCGGAAATATCAGGTATCTTTCTAATGTACCTTTGGCATGTGATACAAAGAAAATTCACAGTATTTATGCATCCAGACATCCTTTTCTCAATTTCCTGACAGAATAGAAGCTAGGAGAAAAGAAAGTTTCTACTGTTTATATGAGAAACCCTATTCCATGATGTTATAATCTTATGTGGAACTTAGATTCATGGATTATCAAATATTTACTTAAAATTTACTGTATGCCAAGCATTGGACTCGGTTCTAGATATACATGATGAATAAAATACAGTTTGGAGGATAGAGAATCTATCTTCATGATTCAATTTTATTGATGCACAGTGAAATGGGGTTGTTTGTATACTATTTGCAATTTGATATACTTGTTTCTATTACTTGATTTCTAATTTGCTGTGTATATTTGTACCTACCAGTCAAACCTCAGCAAAGAAGGTTTTTTTGTTTTTGTTTTTGTTTTTTGAATTATTTCTTTTGCAAATGCTAAAAAAATTAACTCAATAAAACACCCAACTTGGATGAACTGAATTAACATTTATAATCAGGGCTCTAACCTCCCAGGGAAGACAGAGTAAACAGGGACCAATAGAGTACTACAGCTGTGTAGGGCTGACTTCATCACAGATCCTTCTGTACCTTATTTCCTCCTGCCTATACTTTGCAGGGTTTTTTTGACACAGGTTTCTAAGAGTGGGCCAGTGTGTTATACCTGTTTGCATATCTTTGTTATTTGTCATTCAGTAAAGTGAATGGATACCCAATTTTATCAGGTATGCTAGAGTTCTATGTCTACAATGTTCCACTGACTTAAAAGAATTAGATTCTCATTTGACAAGTGGTGTACATTAATGGATTTCTCCATTTATCACACTGGAAGTTAATGACAGATAGTTGAGATTGCATTGAATGATGAGAAAACTCATATGAATAAGTGAACTGAAAACAATGCATGAGGTTACTGATCAGTCTCACTTGTCTGCATTCCATTAATTCTACACAATGTCTTGCTCACTGAAGGTATTTTGTGTTTGTTATGGTAATGTACTGTGGAAGTAACCCCTTTTTAAATTCCCAGCTCAAAGTATCTTGTTACAGATAAAAGGGATAACTTGAACTTTAGGGGGATTATGTAAACACCACCAGAATTTTTCAGTTTTGCAAAGCAACATCACCAAAGTAGTTAAAATGTAACTATTCCAACATTGCTTATTATGGTGTAAGAACAGGTGCTTTCCATGCCTAATAGTTATTATGTAAAAACCCATTAGTCATTTCTCTGCAGTGGGGGAGGAGAAGGGACTAGGACATTGCCTTGTTATTGAAAAAGAAACTAGGTGCTTCCTTTTAATTTTATGCCTATTCATTGTAGTCAAACTATTGTTGAATTCCTGGATGCAAAATTCTTGAAACCTTAACATTTGTGTTGTATCTGAAACTTGAACCTTTTTCTGAAAGAATTCTCTTCCATTGACAATAACTGGTGATGTTATATTTGGTAAGTCAGTTAACATCTCCATTCTCGGTTTATTTATATTGAAGACCTGGTTCTTGAAGTAGGTCATTGAAAAGATTCCTACATAAGCATTTTTTGAATCTTTAATTTGGTTGTTTGTTTAGTGATATTCTGAGATTTATAGGCTCTAACTAATGTGTAAATTTCTCTTAAAATAATACTCTAGGTCTCATCCAACACAGTGACAACTCGGCAGATTGCTGTTTTCTTTCCCTCTGAGCTGGGCCTACATACAAGCACCATGTCTAAGGGACCTGGGCTGGCATGAATTTTGGCACCATCTACTCTTGTACTCATCTACACTTTTCCAGCATGGAAAAGTAGAAATAATTGCTAGAGATTAGAGAAACTGAACTACTTTACCAATAAAAATGATTGGTGATACTGCAAAGAATCAAGTTGCAATTAACATCACCAACATGGTTCTCCATGTGAAATAACCATAGATTGATGATGTCATTGTCCAATCTGATATGATACATTGGCCTTTTGATAGTGGGTGGCTCAGCTGGATGAGCTGCTGGGACCCTCTAGTAGTGATATAGTAGAAAATCAGACTGTGTGTCATACTGTCTGGTTGGCAGGATCTGAGAGAAAGACCCATGAGAAGAAAGGGGAATCAGGAAAAAGGAAAGAGAAGCTGGTAGCCACCAGGTGTGGGATGCCAGAATAGCATTCTGGAAAAAGAATGGCTGGAAAAAGAGCAGCAGCAGTGAGCTGGTGGTGCAAGGAACCATGGTAGGAGAGTAGCCGGCAGAGGAGTAGCTGGTGTGAACTCGGACTCTGAAGATGGCGTTCTGGGGGGGGGACCAGGGCTGCTGAAGTCAAGAGGCAGCAGTGAAAATAAAAGAAAAAAGGGTTTGTCTTGTTTGAAAGCTGGTACTTGGAGAAAGCCAGGGATTTGGAGAGCTGATTTTGCATCAGTACTTGCTGGTAAGGTTTGAAGAATCTTGGAGAAGTTATGGAGCTCAAAATGTTGGAGAGAGAAGAAGTAAAGAAAAAATGGCAAAGAAAGACTGGACTTTGTGAAGTGCCTGCCTCAGGTTTGGAAGGGCAAAAGGGCACCATCTTGGACATGTGGTTTTTTGGACTTTTGGGACTAACATGATGAATGGGGTACGATAACTGGCTACTTGTGGCATTGATAACTTTTCATTTCCCTGGTTAATAACTTGTTAATCAATCTTGTTTAAATTGCACTGTGACTCTTGCAACTATTCTGTCATGTGGGTGGGAAGAGCCTGGAGGCAAAAGCCGAATATTTAAAATGCAGCTTATTTTCCTTTGGTCCACAGGCTGGAGGCTTCTTGCTCTTTTTACACACATACCAGTTTCATGGTGGTGAATGAAGCAAGCAGGCCCAAAGCCCAAATGGATTACAACAGAGACAAAAAAAGTTTCTAGCCAGGGGAGGTGTCATCTATGGTTCTGACAAAGAGGAAGGAAATTGCAGTAGCCTACTTTGAGCTACCAATGCTGTTGTCACTCCTTACTGTTGCTTTTCTCAGCATCAGATATTCTCAGTAAAAGATGTTGGAACTATCGCTGGTGTCAATGTACTTAGAATCATCAGTGAGCCAACTACTGCTGCTCTTGCCACGGGCTTAGATGAAAAGGTTGGAGCATAAAGAAATGCATGATCTTTGACCTGGGAAGTGGGACTTTTGATAGGTTAATCCTCACTATTGAAGATGGAGTTTTTGAAGCAAAATCCATAGCTGGAGACACACATTTAGGTGGAGAAGACTTTGACAGCCTAATGGTCAATCATTTTATTGCAGAGTTCAAACACATGAGTCAGAAGGACATCAGTGAGAACAAGAGGGTTATCTGTCGCCTCTGAGCTGCATGCTCGTGTGCTAAGTGTCAGCTCTCTCCAGCACCCAGGCAAGCATTGAGATTGATTCTCTTCCAGCACCCAGGCAAGATTTAGATTGATTCACTCTGAAGGAGTTTCACTACCTCCATTACCTCTGCCCAATTTGAAAAGCTGAATTCTGACTTGTAGCATTGCACCTTGGACCAGGTTGAGAAAGCTCCTCAGGATGCCAAGCTAGAAAAGTTCCAGATCTATGATACTGTCCTGGTGGGTGGCTCTATCTAAATCTCCCCAATTTAGAAACTTCTATCAGACTTCATCATGAAAAAGAACAGAAAAAGATCACCAACCCCAAACAAAGCGTTGCCTGTGGTGTTGCTGGCCAGGCAGCAATTCTATCTGGAGACAGATCTGAAAGTGCTGAAGATTTGCTGCTCTTGGATGTTACTCCTTTTTCATTTGGTATTGAAACTGCTGGTGGCATCATGACTGTCCTCATTCAGTGCAATGCTATGATTCCTACCTAGCAGACACAAACCTTCACTGTCTACTTGACGACCAGCCCAGTGTGCTCATTCAGGTATATGAAGATGAACTCGTGATGACCAAGGATAACAACCTCTTTGGCAAGGTTTGAACTCACAGTCATTCCTCCTACACCCTGTTTTGTTCTTCAGATTGCGGTCACTTTTGATATCAATGCCAATGGCATCCTCAATGTATCTGCTCTGGATGAAGTACGGGACAAGATCATGCAGTCACCATCATTAAGGATAAGGAAGACACAAGGAAGACACTAAGCATGTGGTCCAGGAAGCTGAGAAGTGAAAGTTGAAGATGAGAAGCAGCAAGATGAGATATCTTTCAAGAATGTCCTTGAATCCTATGCCTTCAACATGACAGCAACTGTTGAAAAGGAGAAACTATAAAGCAAGATCAATGATGAGAACAAGAAGATTCTTGACAAGTATAATGAAATCATCAACTGGCTTGATAAGAACCAGACTGCCGAGAAGGAGAATTTGAATATCAACAGGAAAAATTGGAGAAGGTCTACAATCCTATCACTATCCAGCTTTCTCCAAGTGCAGGTGGTAGGCCAGGCAGGATGCTTTGGGTCTTCCCTAGTGACAAAGCTCCTGTACCTGGTGGTGCCTCCTATGAGCCCACCACTGAGGAACTTAATTAAACTAACCTGAGCATAGAATTAGCATTGTTCTGCCCAAAATATTGAAAGACCTAAATTTGTAGCAAATTGCATGACAGAGTTGAGCAGCTATAGTAGTAACTGGGCATTTTTGATACTTGAATAGGGAACCATGTACAAGGGGAAAGGAAGGAAAGTAATATTTCACTTTATAAGCACGTTGTCATAAGTGGAAAATGCAAAATTTACAACTATTTAAAATTCACACCAAAAAAAATAATATACTATGTCAGTGCTTACAATTTACAAATTATTCCTAGTACTGGGTTAATATCTCATAGTTAATGGTTTGTGATGCATAGAAAGTGCCCAGTATATATTTGTTGTAAAATATTATGCTCTAGTATAAATATTTAGGCCTTTATAGTTCATGTTTGAATTTTTCCAAATTTTAGAATACTAATAGTTGAGGAAAACATTTGACTTTCACTCATTTTCTTTCTGGACATGAGTTATGTCCATTACTATGAAAGTTAATGAAAGGTAAAGGATATTTTGATTTGCAAAGATAAAATATAGACAAAGCACTGCTTTTTGAGATAAAAGAACTTATGACTAGTGTAGCTTTGCAACTCAGTTAAACAATTCATATCTATTATTTGTAGTGGGAATAATATAGAGTTGTAATATATCAAAAAGCATTTTTGTCACATGTGTGATAGTTTACAAATGGTGAGAATCCTTGTTCTTTGCTTAACTTGAACTCTATGTGTTAGACTAAAATCTATTAATTCTATTCTCCTAGTATTTAATGGGATTAATAGACTGATGGTCACATAACCAGGCCAAAAAGCCAAGGCAGCTCTGACAAGGTGGAAGTCCATTCATCAGAAGGGATGAAACAGAAGAGTTAACTTCCCTAATCATTCTTATCACCTGACTAATGATGACAGACCTATTAGTCTAGTCATTGATGACCATCACAAAAATGGCCCTATTATCAGCCCCACTATGGATAATTTAATGGTAAATAATAGTCATTACTAATATGGAACTGGGAGAAAGGAGACCTGGATTTAGACTTCTGCCAATGACAAGGAAGTTGATCAGTCAGCCTTTTGGACCCCAGTTTTTCAGTTGAGTGAAGCTTTGGTTAGGAGTAAATAAATGATTTCCATATTTCTTATTTGGTGCCATTTATGATGCCTGCTCCAGCCATGCCTCCCCTGGTGGAGTGGTAGGTTTTAAATTTTGATGTATTCTCAGATTTATCTGGAACAGTATTTTCAACTATTCTTTATTTTGCGCTGACTAATCATTGCATTTTATGTCAGTCAAAACATCAGTCTTGGCTTTCATGATTTAATACTTAAAAGAATGTTTCCAAAGGAAACTCAAAGAGACTGATAATTAAATTTACCTGCCCACAATTCAGAGAATAAATTAAGCAGGGACCTTTAACAGCTAAAAGGATTTCTCAGCACACTTGAAGTGAATCATAAACCTAATGATTATGTTCTCAAATTATACATATATGTCATCAAATGGGATTTGGATTTCTGATTTTGTTAGATCAAATAAGAGTGTTTTTCTTCAATAGTGCATAATGACTCAAGTTCAAAAACATAAAGCATTATAATAAGCTCATTTTTACAGAAAGACTACTAGAAGAGGCAACGGGGTTATTATATCCTGACATTAAAACTGGTAGACTGGTAAACTATCTTCCAAGAAAGCTGGCAAGTGTTCTCTATAAGATATATAAATGAGAAATTAACCTGGTGAGACAATTCATGAATCAACCTTAAACAGCTAAAGTGAATCAGGATGATAGCACATACCTTGTCATCATTTATTCATTTGTCTGTCAACCCTCCTTGCCTTGTGTAAAGGACAAATAAGCGAGAAGTGAAAACTCAGAGAACTGCCTCAGCACTATAGAATTGTCTTGGGGTTGGGTCAAGCAGAATGGGACCAACCACTTGCTGTCTGCAGCTGGCTAGTGTCACCTATGTTCTGGACATTGTTTTGGTACAGAAGCAGGGTTTGTTAGCAGGAAGAGGAGGAAACAGAACTCACAATTGGTTAGACAACAATAACTGTTTCTACACATATTATCTAGCTTACCAATGTCTGATTGATTTCCACAGTGTGTAAACCTATTCAATCATGATTTCCAGTCTGTGCTACCTTTGTGTTTTAAGCTACCAAGCTTCTAGAAAAAAGAAATCTATACAAAACAAAAAATCTCTAACGGTCTCTTTAAATTGAGCATTACTGAAATAAGTACTATGAAATAAAAGAACTCTGAAGAACAGTTTGCAATCCCCTGTTCTAGTGTGTCAACTTTTCTTAAATTGTGACATCCAAATATAATTTGGGGTTAGTTTGACCTGCACAAAATCAGTCTTTAACTCCCTTGCTTATATCTCATTGGTATTTTTATTTTATTTTATTTTTGGTTGGTATTTTTAAACCCATCTGCCCTCACCTACATACCAGATTAAATAAGACTCTTCATCCCTTTAATAAAATGTACCCAATGAAGCCCACAATGCCAGAGACTCAGGGCTAGGAAGCCTGTTCCCTAGGGTGCCTGACCTGTCCTCTGTACCAGGAGTAGTATGCTTAGGCTGAATATAAGGAATAGTATGCTTATACTCAGATTTAGTTTGTTTTCACCCTGTGTGTCCTGGCTGCACTTGTTACTATAATGAAATAACTGGGATATTATATAACCAAAGAAATAACAAAGAAAAAAATAATAGTGTTGTTGTTTTGTGAAAACTAAGTTAACAGGAATTAAAATGAAGCATTGACCTAAATTTAAGAACTAAATTTAAAAACTAGAAAACACAGGAGAGAATCTTTGAAATTTTCAGTTTTGAGAATTTTCTTAGATGGCCACAAAAAGCACAAACTAGCAAAGAAAGAAAATTGATAAGTGGGACTTCTCCCAAAATGAAAACTTTTGATCTCAGAAGAAAATGAAAAGGCAAGCCATGAACTAGGAGAAAATATTTGCAATACATAGATAAGGCATAGCCACAATATAAAAACTCCTACAATTAAGTAATAAGATAAACAACCTAATTAAAATAATTAGAAAAAAATGATTAGAAAGATTGAACAAATAAGTAAATGGATAGTGGACAGTAAGAACCTGGTGTCTATTGGGAAGGGAATTTGCAGAAGATCCAGAAGAGATTGCTCTTGAAGCTCACATGGATTAGAGTTGGAAACATTTATCTAAAGCTTATCATGTACATTATAAATACAGAAATAATCTGCACACACAGAACCAATCTGTGTGTATACATGAGTTAGTAGATATAATAACTCAGCACTGTTTGCACAGAGGGCACCGGGGATTTCAAAGGCAGCTGGGCCTCCTGAGAGCAGGCATGTGGGCAATACAAGCAGGGCTCCTGGGAGCTCATCAGGCAGTTCCTCTCTCTGCCCCTGACACTGTGTGGTCACATGCACCTTTATTATTTCACCAAGTGCTCCAACATTTTCCAATATTTCCTGACAACTGGATTTTTCTGCTTATGGAACTACATGCAAGCAGTCATCAACTTCAAGTGTACGAGTTTGGAGCTCAGTGCCCACCTCCACCATTTCTAGCTGACTTGCTCCCTCTGCCCCCCAGAATCTTCAGATAGGATCTAACTGACCCAGCTTGAGTCCAGTGTGTCTAGGGAGCTGGGTGACCTTTGAAAACATGGCACCAGAGCAAGTGGCATCATAGGTGCCACTGTTCAGCATCCAGGGCTCAGAAGGCATCCGCATGTTCCCACTAATGTCAGTTATCACTATCATGGAGTCTCTTGTAATGGAATACTTGGTATACTCCGAATATTGATTTTTTTAAAAACTAAGCTCCTCCTGGTTAGTGCCTCTTTCATCAGGTCAGAAAATACAGACTCTTCTTAATAGGTGCTAAGTTCTGCACGAGACACTGGAAACAGGGGAAGAAGAGAACTCAAGTTCCTTCCCTCATGGAGCTTAGTGTTAAGCCAAGTTACCTATAGTTCTGCCTTGTTCAGGGTCTTCTCAAGGAACTGGCATTCTATCTTTAAGGAACCTCTGCTCCTTTACCCTGAAGCTTCCTGTGTGCTCCAATAAGACCAGAGTAATTTGAAAGGCATATTTAAACATTGGTGGCAGAAACTGGTAGGGAGACACCAGTAATAAAATCCACATTTGCCAGAGTAAAGTTTCCTTTACTGCAGTACTTCAAGCACCTGAGTCTTAATGGATGGAGAGTTGGTGATGTAATGTGGCAAGTCAAAGGGCATAGTAAGCTTGCTTCCTGCTAGCATTAGTACCTGTTAGTCATCTCTGGTAGGAAGTGGGAGTGCAATGCATGAGAGAGGTAGTAAA
This sequence comes from Uropsilus gracilis, assembly GCA_004024945.1. Taxonomy (NCBI): domain Eukaryota; kingdom Metazoa; phylum Chordata; class Mammalia; order Eulipotyphla; family Talpidae; genus Uropsilus; species Uropsilus gracilis. The sequence goes on from PVHY01008696.1 coordinate 30,981, forward strand.
AACTCAGATGGATAGTGACATTGTGATTTTAAATCCTGTTTTATAGGAAGGTCCCTAGCTACCAGCTGGGAATATAAGGAGATAAGGCCTTTCTAGGAGAGAATGTTGGAAGGACTCAGCACAGTATCCTGACATAATCAAGCTTATAGCTACTTAGGAGTGAATAAAGATCTAACAAGGAAGCTGATGCAAGGTGCAATAAAGCAAGCTTCCAAGTAAAGTTGAGATTCCTGAACTCCCCTCCATCCTAGTCAATATCATGACAATTACTAGACTGAACCAGCCATGGATGCTTCCGGTGTCGCTCACAAGTGATTCAGGGAACCAAGTCAGTAGGCTGACGATCTTATGGTCCAGAGTGGGCCAGTAATGCTCAGATGCATGAATTTGTGAATATTGTCAGCTCTGGATACATCTCAATTTTAATCACCTTGCAAGATACCACTTTGTGGTATCACTTCCTTATTCTGACAAATTCACTAGAACATCCTTTCTGATCTGTTAACTACTATGAAATCAGCTGACTGTGGCAGGAACTGCTAATAACTTTTTTGTTGTTTAGTAAGAGAACACCTGGGTTTTGACTGATCGCATGGTACCCAATATTAGCATACCTTGCAGCACGCTGTGGCCTATAAATGACTGTGTTGCTAGTGGGATGTGAGCAGAAATATGTGTAACTCCAACATCATCTCTTCGAGGATAGCCCTCTTTTCATGGGCTGGATAATAGCTGCAACTGCCGCAGCATCTTTGACTCAAAGAATGACAGGAGCATCCCTCTGGGTCCCAGGATGACCTCACCAAAGAGAGACTCACCAATTTGTGAAATGAGAAAAAGACTCACCTTTTTGATCTACTACTTAGGGGTCTTTTTATTATAGCAGTGTAGCCTCTTCTCTAACTCATTAGGGACTCACTTTATACCAGGCACTGTGTTACGAGCACTTTGTACTTAATGCCTCGCCCCATTCTCTCCACCACACTGTCAAGACAGCACTGATACTGCTATTGTAGGTTGCTAAGCTGAGAGCCAGAGATGCTGAGTTATTTAAGTTTTCACAGCTACTCACTGGAACAAGGATTCAAATTCAGAGCTGTTTGACTATAGCTTCCTTGTTTGTGTCTGCCATATTTTACTACTGAGCCTTTTAGGAATTTTGTGTCTCCTTCTGGTGGGAACTTGTAGAAATATCAGTTACACATTGCAAAACTTTTCCCTTCCTGGAAAAAAAAAAGTGAAGTGTTTATACTTGTTATTATTAGAAATACTAAAACATGTGGGATGGGCCATATCATGTTCCTCCATTGACTCCTTCCCAAGGCTGTTTGCTTTTTCTTCTTGCAACATTCTCAATGTGGTTATAACTCTGTGTACTCAAAGAGTGAGAGGATGCTCTGAATTGTTAAGGAAATTAACCTTTAGACTTATAATATTTTCAGTGTTTGTATATATCTATATACCTATATATAGATATATATATTTAATTATAGGAAAATACCACCAGGCTATAGAAACACAGCCCCTAACTACATGTAAACATAATGGTGAATTTATAACTTCAAGTGGGGTAGTCTCAGTAGAAGAAAGGGTCTGAATTAGGTAGACTTGAATCCAGCCAAATCTTACTGTGTTTTTATGATTTAGAGTCAGGAAGTGCTGAGATTAAAAACACACCAATATCTTGAGGAAACAGTTGCAAATGTGTGGTATTTGGATATTGTCTAAGTCATACAAATAACAAATATTTGAGTTCACTAATTGTCAGGTGTTAGCCAGGCAATGGAGATACAAAGAAAAAAAGATGCAGTTTTTATATACAAGGGTTGCTCTTGCTTTCTCATTTGAGTCATTATAAGTGTTATTTTGGGGGGGTTTCTTCATTATAGCCTACAGAAAAGAGGGTATAGTTTTACTTTTAAAAGAACTTTGAGAAATTATAATGTTTTCAACCTGCTGCAGAAGGCAAGATGATGGTAGGGTCCTGACCTTGCCATAAGCCTACTGTCTATACACCCTGCTGCTGCCCTGGTCGTGATACTTAGTAATAATTTGCCCTGGAAGACTACAGGCCCCAGTTGCACATACCTTTCATCACACCCTGCTGGTTTCTATAGCTGCAACTACACTATCTGTCAGTAAGAGGACATTCCCCCTCTCCTTCTGCCATGCTAGTTCTCCCTCTCCTCTGTTGGTTAGAATAATTCTTTTTTTTTTTTTTTAATGTGTTTGCTGCAGCAAAGCCCCTTTTGTTTACACTTGTGGTGTCCATAGCCAAGCAGAATTGGTGAGAGAGGTTCTTACCTGGTGACAATTTTTTAGACCTTTGTTCAGTAACACTTGAACTATTCAGAGGAAATAATGAAGAAGGGCAGAGGATCAGGAGAAAGGAACAAATGGAACTTGAAGTATGTTTGCTTTGGAGGCAGAGGCTTGCTTTAGAATCTCAGATGAAACAGAAAATCTATTTTCTGAATTTGAAGATTTAGCCTTGAACCTTGACCCTTATCTATGACTTCAGACAAGTTACTTCAACATTCAATGTACATTTATTAGAAACTGACTATGTACCAAAACACTGAAGTAAGTGTAAACTGTAGTGAATGTCATAGGCAAAGTTTCTGTCCTCCATGTCAATTTAGTGTAAATATTTGATGAAAATAAAGTTTATAAGAGAATAGATCAATGCAGGAAAAATAGAGTTTTTAGTCTAGGTAGATAAACCTAGGAAATTGTCAGCAAAGATCTCACTGAAAACATGTCATTTGTGCTGACAAATAATGCAAAGATATTATCTGCTCTGAAATTTAGTTTTCTCATCTATAAAATGGTAGATAATAAAAGTCTATAAAATTGTTAAAAATAGAATGAGATAGTATATGGGGTCAGTAAAACATAGTCACTAGCTGAAAATGAGAAATCATTATTACTACTTTTATAGTAACTCTTAAGTTTCTCTTTGCAAATAATGTTCTAGGCATTTTTGGTGGCCAGGAAGAAGAAGGGGGAAGGTTATAGAAAAGATTAAAGTGGATTAAAGAAGAATAAAGTTAATGCATTTCATAATTTAGTACAAAGGAATTGTGATACGCATCCTTTTTTATAAACCAGTCTTTACATCACAGTTCTGTAATAATTTTTTAAGGTATATTTCCCCCTACATTTAAAAATGACTGTTTTTTTAAATCAGTGGTATATTAACTTAAAATTAAAGAAGTACAGGTCAGAAAAGTGGTATTTTATCTATAAGAATATAGTCTAAAATAACACTTAAATTATTTCTTGTAGAAAAGACTTTGGAATAACAGGATTCTCATACTTTATTGGTAGGAGAGTAACTTGCTGTCATCAACTTGGAGAGTAATTTGATATCTAATAAAATAAAAAAATCTACACAGACTTTTTACATATATTTAGTGGTTTACTTTATAGTCATTCCTTTGAAAGAACATAAACCTAATATTAAACTTTTATCAGCATTATAGCTATTGGAGGAAGCCAGCAATATCCTTATTTTCCATCATTTAACTTAGTTATGTCCTGGGTTTTGACTGTTCCTCCTCCACTTTTTGTCAGTTTAGCATCTGTCATTCTCAAAAATTAACCTAATCTTTTAGTTAATAAATTGTATGGTTGCCACTCCAACATGGAGCTAGTTAAATAAATGACAAATAATATGGCGCATATGGGTCTAGTTTTTAATTTTGTATCTCTCAATTAATTCATTTGTGATAAAATGGATGGACCTAGAAGCAGTCATGCTAGCAAAAAGAAATACTGGAGGTCTCACTTATATAAGAGATATAGGGTAAACAAACAAACAAAAGGACAAGCAAAACCTAAAACTAACAATCAGGTGAACTGAAACACAGAGTAAAGGAATGGGGGGTGTAAAATTGGGGGAGGGATGGGCACAAGAGATTAAGATGATGGTTTACAGGTGACATGGTGGTGGGAGAAATTCAGGGTATATGATATATATATATATATATATATATATATATATGTATACAATCAATTTAAGAATATAAAAAATTAAAAATAAATTCTATGTCTCTCCTATTTCAGAAAGACTAGAAACAAGTGTTGATGAGGATGTAGAGGAAAAAAAACACTCATCTATTGTTGGGAATGTGACTTGGTGCACCCTTTATGGAAAACACTATGGAGATGTTGTTAAAAAAAGAAAGAAAGAAAGAAATTCCCTATGACCCAGCAATACTACAGGTAGATATTTTGCCAAAAAATTTGAGAACACTAATACCAAAAGAAAAGTGCACTCTATGCTAATAGCAGCATTTTTCATAATAGTTGAGACACTGAACACATGTAAATGTCCATCAACAGATGACTGGATTTTAAAAAAAAATTGTGGAACATACACTCAGTAAAATGCTATTCAGTTATTAAAATAGCTGAAATAAATAGTGTCTTTGGGACCATGCATATTTGTCACCCTTTCTTATTCTATTGACTTTCAACAATCTTTTTTAATTCCCCACTTTTTAAGATGATGGCATGAATGCATTTGTTTTTTTTTCTTCACTTTTCAATCTTCTTTCCAACGCCTACTTCCTCTCAACTAAAATTTTAATTTTTTGCTGTCAAGAATGTAGAAATTTGCATTTTGTCTTACAAAACCTAATTGGAAAACAGAAGAGTCTCTATACTATTATGACAGTAAATCCTATTTAATGCCAAGCCTGTGCCAAGATTATATTACCTTACAGATTCAAAATAATAAACTCTGGCCTATTTGAAGGAAAACGTTACTAGTTTTAACATCAAATTGACATTTCACTGTATTCACTTATCATTTCTAGCAGTTTGGTGCAGTCTTTAGGGTTTTCTATGTCTATTATTATGTCATCTGTGAATAGCAATAGCTTTATTCTTGTTTTCCATTTTGGATTCCTTTTGTGTCATTTATCTTGCCTAACTTCCTGGTTGGGTCTTCCAACACTTCCTGGTTGAGCAATAGTAGTGAGTGTGTATCTGATCTTAGAAGAAGCATTTTCAGTTTTTCACAACTAAGCGTCATTTTTCTGTTTTTATTTTGTTTTCCTTTTTGTTGGGTTTCTGTTTGCCTTTTATTTTCTCCTTACATTACTGACCTCTATCTTACTTTAGTTTCCTATTGTTATTCTAGAAATTATCATAAATGTGGTGTCTTAAAACATTAAGTATATGTTATCTTGCAATTTAGTAGGTCAGAAGTTTAAAATGGGTGGTGGTTGTGTTCTTTCTTCCACTCTAGGAGATCATTTAGGTTTTTGCCCTTCCAGTTTTAGAGATTATATACTTTCCTTGGTTCATGGCCCTGTTTTACTTCAACCATTTTTTGTGTTACATATTCTTTCTGACTCTGACCCATCAGTCTTTTTCTAAAGACACTTATCATTCCATTGGGTCTGTCTCTCTAGATAATTGAAGTTAATTCCCTTAAGACCATGAATTTAATTACACCTGTCAAGTTCTAGTTGTCATGTGAGGTAACATAGTCACAGGTCCTGGTGGACATTTTTGGCAAATCATAATTATATATACAATATTTTTTAATTACTTAGTATATATTTCACTCTATCAAAATAATAAATAAGCAGATATTTAGGAAGCTACTGGACAATCAGATTTCTCCAGAATTAGTTCCACATTTGTCTTTTCCTCCCTGCTTTTCCTAGGACTAACTTTAGTGTAGAACAGAGAATTCATATTTTTTATAATCCCCTACATTTCATATTACTAAATAGTCACTTGACTTGAGTATTAGGCAGATTTTTTTTAAGTAATCACATATGTACTTCTCTCCCTTTTTCTGAGTTGAAAGTTGTTATGTTCTTGGCACAAACAACTTAGCCCTCAAAGTAAACAATATATCTAACATCTGTGTTTATCCTTCTGAGTTTTTATATATTGCAACTTTATTGAGTAAAATGTCTGACTCCCAAGATACAACACGCAATTAACTAGCTGTGAGATGCCATAAAATAAGTATTCACACAACTTTTAAGTTACATGAAAAAGCTAATCAGCTTTTTCACAATACCTGGGTCCTTGTGCTAATTCCATGCTGGATGTTGTAATGTATTTAATGGTTGCACAATGAGATCCAGTCCTAGAGTTTTAGAGGGATGATTGACAATGGAATTGCAAATTCCTCTACTGTTATTGTGCGTATAGATGTGTAATTTTGTTGCTGCTGATGTATATCTTAGTGTCATAAGAGGAGAATTTGTTTGACAGTAACAAAGAGAAAAAAGACCATGAATTGGAAAGATGTAGAGATGAGAGATAGATTCTCAATGATAGTTCCTAAGTCCCTTGATTTGGTTATAGTTAATTTTCTTCACAAGAAGAGCTCTTAAGATAAATTCAGAGAGGCAGAAAAATGAATAAATATATTATTCATTTGAAAATGTTTCTGAATTAATTTATCCCATCAAAATCTCTTATGTTTGCAGTCTATATCCTCTTTTCTCAAAAGGAACAGTGGAAAACAGAATACTGTTTTCTAGTGGCAATTTCTGTTACATGTTTATTTATTCTTATCTCAGAATGAAAATGTGCTGTGGGAATTGGTCCGCCATCACTTTACAACAGACAGAAACAAAATGTCACTTCTAAACACTTTAAAATTCCCATTGCCTACATAGTACAGAGTATCATAGTATGTTCTCTCTCTCTGTCTCTGTTCTCGCTCTCTTTCTCTCTCTCTCTCTCTCTCTCACACACACACACATACACAATGGAAAGAAACTAAAATATTCCATGGGTAGTTTTAATAGTAAGGGCTCCAACATCTATATATTTACCATATATTCCTTCTGCAGGATTTATTTTGAATTTAGTTTTTTGTTTTTCAAAGATAGCTCTAACATCTAACTGAACCTAAAAGACAAATCTTTAGTAACCCTATTTAGGAACGTCTAGGGATGTGCCTTCTCTGCATTTTAAATTTTAGTAAGAACCATTTCATCTTCCGATATCCCCTATTCAAATATTTTCTACAATCTTTTCGAATGTTATCTGCTTATAGAATATTGGAATGGTTTGTCCAGCGTTATTTGCAAAGGAGTTACTTCTTGGAACTTCTTGTAACTCCACATATCCCCCTCCTCCAATCTCAGAATAATCCCCTCTGAAGATCTAGCAAGATTATTAGGACATTCAAAGTACTCTCAAGACTCTGAGCCACAGCAGGTATTTTTTAATATGGTTAATTCACTGTGATCTTTTTACTGTCGCGTTAAAATACGAAAAAGAAGTCAACATGACTTCTCGGATACCTGTCATTTTGTTTTGGAAAGACAACTTTTGGACCTGATGGGTAGATAATGCTATTCTACTCACAGTTTCGCTGTGTAGCATTATTCCCATGGGACTGGAGACTTCAAATATGCAAAGCTTCGCTGGTTCCTTCTCACTTACAGGGCAAAGTATTCCTATTTCCCAATATTTGGGGCTCCCGTGGCCAGGGGTATTAAGGTAATCGCTGCATCAAGTGTAATAGCACAAGTTTTGAGTTTTGAGTTTGGTCCCAAATTGGCTTCTTGGTCTCCAAATTGACCTGGGGAGGCAGGCTGTGGGAACAGCCTCAGAGCAGGCCAGGCGCTGGAGACCGTGCCTGCACAGTGCATCAATTAGCACGCAGCTAACGCTTTTGAGGATTGCTTTCTTCCGGGAAGACACTCTGAACTTGGGACTACACAAATACAGTTTTGATGTGGGGGAGATAGGAAATATTTTGCATCCCTGGGTGTTGCCCACGGCTACGGGAACCTATGAAGGACGGTGCTGGGTGCCACAGGAATCCAGATGAGGGGAGAAGAGCCCAGAGGAAAGGGGGAGCCCCGGGCAGCAGGCGGGCATTGGTTGGCATCACTAGGCCTGTCGAGTTTTGCCCGACAGCGGCGGTTTCAGAGTTAAGCCTCTAAGGCTCAAGGAAAACACTCGTGAGTTCCCCCTCCAGTTTGATGTCTGTTTTGAAATATTTTGTGTGTGTTCGCATTTCAGTTTGCCTTACTTCTAAATGGGCAGAAATAGTTTTATGTTGACAATTTTTACAAGGTAAAAAAACATTGACGTTGTTCGGATGAAGAAGCCCTTTATTATTTAAAAGCCTTTCTCTTTATTTAAAAGAAACCCATGTCTATGACACTCCAAAGAACAGTCTTCTGTGGCCATTTCTTTTACTGCTAACTCTCCACTCCTAGACTCTATAAGCAGGGCACCAAATAATTAGAATTGGCTGGTGTTATTTGGAAAAGTAATTATCAAATAAAAAAAGAGAGAGAGAGAGAATATGTAGACAGAACGATTTAATAATTGGTATATCAATTTTCCCCTTCAGGTACTTCTTATTAACATATAAATTAACGTATAAAGTACATTCTGCACGGTGCGTAAATGCTGCCACGATGAGAGAAGCTAGAGCCCAGTTAATAAAGTCTCCCCCCCCACACACACACTAAAATTTAGCATAATTCAATATGGAAAAAACAACATTTTGAAAACATGTGAGACGGCCTGGGTAGGACATAGGATTTTGAGTCATTTCCAGTAAAAGGTTTTCTTTAATGTTTGGACATATATCTTTTTTTTTCACATATTTAAATTTCAAATGTATTGGTATAAAGATGTAGAGACTATTTATACACACTGATTCTCAGTGCTGTGTATCTGAAACAAATAATGTCATAATGGTGTCATAATGCAGTATTACTCTAGTTTCAAAATATTTCTGTGTCTGTGCTTATATTCTATTTACATTATCTTCCCTTTTTCATTGTTTTTTTTAATTATTGTATTTTTTTTCGAGGTAGTGTTGGTTTACAACACTGTATAAGGTTTAGAAGTACTGGCTCACACCACTTCAGGTGTTTGTTACCTTACACCACACCCACCACCAAAGTACCCGTAGTCCTCCAACAGTCTACTGTGCCCCTAATCCTTGTTGCTCCCCATCCATAACACTTTCCCTGTTGTAGCCTCCTCTCTGCATTCAGATTTCTAGAGCTTTGGATTTAATTTTGTTTGTTCCTTGCCAATTAGGTCAGCAGAAGTCTGAAAATGCAAGCTTTGGGAGACCTCCCGAATCATCCAGACAGTCTAAGCCTTGCTCAACTGTTTAATATTTATGCTCTACTTGCAATCTCAAAGAGCACAGGGCAGATTTCACAGAATGCCCATTGGAAAAAGCAGCTTTTCAAATCTACTAAAGTCCAGGAATCATTGTGATTGTTTATATCATCTGATAGATGTATTCCAATTATGTTTCTGTTCATGTAGTATGTCAATTTTATGTTCTTTAACATGGTTTTGTAGATGTCAGAAAATTTTGTCATTTCTAAACCCTATTGTTAGTTTTTAAGTATGGTATTAGTTTTTGCCTATTGATCTTAAATAGGGCAATTTTATTTATATTTCCATTTGCAAGTCATCTGAAGATTCTTTTGAATTTTCTAGAAAAAAGACTGTGATTAAAAAAAAATGCCTTTCTCTCTCTTTTCCATCCCCCCTTCCCCTCACTGTATAATTCTTTTGGTAACAACTCCAGTTCAAGATCGAATAGTAGGATAATTGCAGGATTCCTTCTCTTATTTTTATTTTACTGGAAGTGCTTCCAAAGTTTTACAACTTAGACAAATATTTGTTGTTAGTTTTTGATAGATTAACTTGATTAGGAAGGATAAGTTGACAGTTATGCACATCTTTTTAAAAGTGTTTTTGTTTCCTTTATTGAGAGGAGCATATGGCATTTCTCTGTCAAAGTCTAAAAGCAGTAAATGTGATCATTTTATTTGATAGGGTTTTTTGTAATGGTAAATCATTCTTGCTTTCCTAGTCTCAATCTATTTAGTTAACAGTGTCTGTGTTTGTATGTATTCACAATGGCAATGTTGGTACTTTTAACTTTTCTTCTTCCTACTTCTCTCATCTCATTTAAAATTTATATAACTAACAAACAAATAGGTTTAATTTCAGGTGTACCATTTAGTGGTTCATAGTTGTATATATTGTGATATGAACACCATAAAAAGTTTAGTTAACATTCAAGTTAGTTAACTAAACTTTAGTTTTGTTAATGATTCCAACTTTTTCCCTGTGATGAAAACTTTTAAGATTTATTCTCTTAACAGTGTTCACATATGCAATATGATATTATCAATTATAATCCCCATGCTGTACATTATATCTTCATAGCTAATTTATTCTATAGCTGAGAGTTTGTACCTTCTTCTACCATGTGCATCCTTTAGCCTCTGTTATCTACTAATCTGTCTTCTCTTCCATGAGTTTGTTTTTTGGATTTTTAAATCCCACATATAAATGAGGTTGTGTAGTGTTTGTCTTTCTCTATCTGACATACCTAGCATGATGACCTCAAGGTTCAGTTGTCACAAATGGCAGGAATTCTTTCATTTTAACATTGAAAAATGTTCCATTTCATGTATGTGTATTCTTTATCCATTTGTCCACTGTATATCTTGAATATTGTAACTAATGTTGCAGTGAACTTGGGGACATAAATATCTTTTTCAAGTTAGTGTTTTTCTTTCTTTGGATGATAACCCCAAAATGGAATTGCTGAATCATATGGTAGTTCTGCTTTTAATATTTTGAGGAGCTTTCTTACTGTTTTCCATAGTGGCTGTACCAATCCACATCCCTCCACCAACATTGCTTATGGTTCTTTTATTTTTCACATTTTTGCCAATAATTTTTATTTCTTCTCTTTTTGATTATAGCCATTCTAGCAGTTGAGAGGTATTGCCTGTTTATAGTTTCAATTTGCATTTCCCTGATGATTAGTGATGCTGAATGCCTTTTTATGTACCAGTTGTCCATTTGCATGTTTACTTAGATCTTCTGCTTATTTTTTTAATGATTGTTGCTGTTTGCTGTTAAGTTGTATGAGTTCTTTATGTTTTTTTTTTTTTTAATATTAACTGCTCATCAGATTTAAGGTTTGCAGTATTTTCCCCATCTGGTAAGTTGCCTTTTCATTTTGTTGATCATTTCTTTTGCTGCGTAGAAGCTTTTTAGAAAAAAAAATGGCCCCACTTGTTTATTTTTGGTTTGATTGCTTTAGCTTTTAGTGTCAAATCCAAAATATCATCACCAAGATTGATGGCAAGCACAAGCTAGTTGCTTGTGTTCTCTTCTGGGAGTTTACGTCTTATGTTCAAATCTTTGATCGGTTTTGAGTTGATTGACAAATGGGATAAAACTCTTCAACTGGAGTACAACAATCATTTTAAAATATTTTTTGTTTGTTTTATGATGCTTTGACATCTTGGGGCTTCATTCACTGGAGACAGACTATCCCTCCAGGATCAGTGAATTCCTTATAATGGCAAACACTATGGGAAAATTCTGGAGAGTGCAGTATTCAAATGCAAACCAACGGAGCTTATTGCAGAGCTTATGCCATCAAATACTTCCATTCCCAGGCCAAGCCACTACATATTAGCTTTAATCATCCAAGGACTTCCCAGAAAACTTGGGGTAATTTCTGTGCCCCAGTACCTAATAAAACAATTCAAACTAGTCCATACTAAGCCCTCTAGCCTATTGCCCCTTCTCATGAAAGCCACAAAGAAGTCTCTCTCTCATGCTTTCCCCTCACCCACTGACTGGAAGCTCAGGGTGCTTCCCACTGCTGCCCTGTGTGTATTTCTAGGGGTCTATGAGTGTAAATTTCTTCCTTGACAAAATCATTTCCAAGACCCGGTGTCTTATAATACTTAACTAATACAAATCCTGAATATATATTAAAACACAGAGGGCTGCATATAGACCATAGACCTGTGTACTCAAGGCAATTAAAATTAGGATTTTAAATTTTTTTTAATTTTTATTGCAAGCGAAAGAATGAAACTAGACTACTTCCTCATACCATACACAAAAGTCATCTCCATTGAATGTAAGACCTGACACCATAAAATATATATACTATATATATATACTATACTATATATATAGTATATATAAAAGATAGGCACGTAAAATATAGGCAAAACCTTCTATGACAGAAACCTCAGAAAAATTTTTGAGGATTCATCTTTGGAAGCAAGGAAGACAAAGTAGAAGATAAACAGCTGGGACTATATCAAGCTTTTGCTGTACAGCAAAAGAGACAGTAAACAAAATGAAGAGACATCCTACTGAATGGGAGAAAATGTTTGCAGACTGTACAGTGAGTAAGAGACTGATATTAAGGATCTACAGAACCATTAAAATTTGCAACCAGACAATGGCAACCAGACACCATTCTCAGAAGGAAGACATTAGGGAGGAGGAAAGAAGGATTAGAATCCTTGAATGGGGATTTAAGCAACTCACAAAGACTAATCTTATACTTAACGAGCTAGCTCATTGTTGCTCTTGGTGGAAAATTTTATTATTAGACTTTACCTTCTCCAGGACAGTGGCAGCCAATGATGGATGATACTCCTTTAGCTGCCTAGTCCCTACACTTAGCACCACTAAAAGGTCTCTGAGTTTAGTGCTTTAAGTTAGAAATTTCTGCTTTAATGTTCAATAATTTAAGCTGTGAGCAAAGATACAGAGGTAGTATCATTTGAGAGTAGTTACCATATATTTAGCAAATAAAGTAGTGCTGTGTAGTCAGATTATGTGAGTTTGAATCTAAGTTCCATTACATAGGTTGTGTGGCATTGAACAAGTGACTTAACCTCTCTTGACCAGTTTCCTCATCTACAAAATAAAAACAATAACAGTATTTACTTTACTGGGTGATTATGAGGAGTATAAGAACCAACCCATGGAAGTTACTAGTAAAATGTCTGGCACTTATTGAGCACTCAACATGTCAGTTATGATTATAATTAGAATGATTGTTAGGATGTTTATGCAGGCACTGTGCTAAGTGAGTGCTTGTTCCCCTCTCCCACCTCACCCTCCAGGCCATATTATTATTACCTATGAATGGTAGAGCTTGAGTTCTCTCACTCTTAATTCCCATCCTCTTGTAACCAAAGGTTTAAGAGAGGGTGAATCAGAGAAAGAGTTCATGATTCTGGTGTCTACATCAGGTACCCAAGAGAGAAATAAAAAAGAATAATTTAGGTCACCTTGTGACTTTTTTCATCATATCGTTAATATGGCTGGTATTTAGACCATTCATTTCAAGTTGCAGTCTACAAGATATTCCACAAACTTCCTGTAAACACTTCAGAGTGCATTTTTTTCTCTTTTCTACAAAATGTCAAATGTTACTAAAGACTTTCATTTTTGTTTGAAGAAAGTCATTCTTTGGCGTTGAACTATTTAGCATAAGGATACTTTCTGGAATATAAAGCAGTCATTGGCAACTAATGATACTGGTTTTGCCGAAATAAAAGTCAGTATGAAGCAATCAATTTGTCACATCTATTAAGAATCATAAGGCTCATTAAGTTATAGGGGCATCAGTGTCAAAGGAAAACACTTTTTTAGCTAATGCTGAACTTGAGTGCTGATCTTTTAGAAAAAAAATAAAGGAAAGATTAGGAACAGTAAGAAAGAAAGAGAGGAAAAGAAACAGAAGTCTTGATTATTTGGTATTTAAAGAATATGTATTACTGAAACAAACTTCTCAAGTGCCATTATTTTCAGAATAGCAAACCACATGCAATTCTTAGAGGTATAAAACAGCATTGGTAAAGATTTTGTAATTAAACCTCAAATGTTTGAGTGAATGCAATGTTTAAGCAGTAGTATCAGAGGGAATAGGGGCATCACAAGCATAGAAAGAATAGGACAGAGAATCTAGACAGGAGAAGGCAGTGATACCCTGGTTAGTCCTCCTAGATCATGATCCACCTATTCCTTAATGAGGAAGGATTAGAGCAAATACTAGAAGCATTCCATAGTCTGTTGTATTTTGAATGGTTTCTTGGATTGATAGCAGGATGAAGAAAGGTAATATATAGTATTTATCCTTTTTTCAGCAATAGAAAGTCCTAAGTAAAAGATCGTCTTCTGATGGTGCTGATTTAACTGGAGATGATTCAGATTATGATTTTAGTGTAGATTTGTTACCCTTGCAACCTTAACACACACACACAGAGTGAGAGAGAGAAGAAGGAGGGAAAGAGAGACCCTAAAGTTCTCAGGTACCCATTGTGTGTTTAAGAATTCTTATTCTTTCTCTCCTTTGCATCTAGAATGCTACTGGAGGTATATGCCATCATTCTGGGACTATATGAGAGTATAATATTCAAATCATTCTTTGGTGAAGTTTAATTTTCTTGTGGAAACTGCATTGAAAAAGGCTACCAGAAAACATCTTCAAAGGAGGCTTTGTCCCATCTGTATGTGTCATAAATTTCACTGATATATTGAGATGTATTAAGCTATTATTTCTTGGTACTGACATTTCACTCAATGGCATCAGAATAGCTTTCAGAAAACTGCCTTTGGAACCTAACAGACATGAATTCTGGTTCTGCGGCCTCCAGGCTTTCTGATTAAAGGAAAATTACTCATCTGCATCTGTGATGTGTGTAATATATATGGCATAATAATAGTGTCAACATTGCAGTGTTGTTGTGATGATTTCATGAGATAATGCATGTAAAATAGACTTCAGCACACTGTGAACACTCAACATATGTTATTATTAACCACTAGATGTGACAATCCTTTGTATCCTCACTGCATATCTTTCCTCTTGGGGAGATTGAGGGGAACACAAAGCCATTAGATCTGTCTCCCATTGGGCCATCTGGCATTGATTTTTCAGCTGCACATCCTGGGGACAAGCTGCACATCACTAGAGCCATAAAATAAAGGAAGCAATAATTCTCCTCTGGCCACTAAGCTGCTAAAATGAAGGGCCTGAAATTTTATATCCTCTAGGATAGCACAGAGGATGTGTTGATTTCGAGAATGTTAGCTAAGAAGGGGGAGGGGGTTGCATGCCAGAAGGATCTACATTATCCATTAGCATTGTGGTCTCTGAGCTCTGGTCATAACCAGCAGTGGTGTGTTATGAAAGAATTAACCCCAAGTAACTTTTCCAGCAATGAATAATATGCTATGGAACACTTGCTCATTTTTCTGCATGTATTTTACTGCTGTGTGAGAGAGGGGGAGTGAGAAAATGGGAGGGGAAAAATAAGGAAAGATAGAGAGAGCTGTGCAAGGAGGGAGAAATATATATTGATCTTATTGCTTTTATTTTAACTAAATATTTTCTAAGTCTTTTTATCAGACTACAAAATAAAGCAAGGCCACATCTTACAATTTTTTTTTGGTTATAAAATAAAACATTCACATTTATAGTCATTATTAAAAGAAAAACAGGTTGAAGAAAAAGGTTTTAATTCCCCACAATTCTATTCACCATATAGAAATATTAATACCATTTGGTGCACTTCCTTCTAATATTTTTCTCTTTATATATATGGAGTCAAAATGAACATAAAATTTTGAATTTTTCTTTTGTGCGTTATCACTACTAGGTGCATCTCTCCATATTACTAAAAATTCTTTTAAGGGAGGGAGGGGGAGTTCAGTGGAGGAAAGAGACAAGCAAATCAGATAACAGTTCACTAGTGACATGGTAGGAGGAATTTGGGGCATACAACAATGTAAGAAAAATATATATAATCAATAAAGAAAGAAAGTTCTTTTAAACATAAAAGCTGATCAAGTTATCATGTATAAGATAAGTTATCATGTAGAAGATAAGCTACATAAATGTTAAAATATTGATGTATATAAGGCTAAAGGAAAACATGAAAATATTCTATAGTCTGGATAAAGGGAAAGCTGTTTAAATATAGCTTAGTATTCAGACATAATAAAATGATAAATTTGACTACATAAAAGTCAAAACCTTTTGCATTGCAAAAAAATCAGTCAAGGAACAAACAACAAATTGAAAATAAGGATTTGCAACATATTGGTATATTTTAATTTGTTGTGATCACATAAAGTACAAATTTTCCTAGAATATATAAAACCTGTAAAGATTAAAGAAAAAAAAGGCCAGTCCAGTCGTGAAAATAAAGATGCTATATAATTTATAGGTATATATTTTGTTTTATTTTTTTAATTAATTGTCCAGTTATTTATATATCTTGATAGCTTTGGGGAAATATATTTATATATATACATGCATATATAAGTATATATACACATATATAGTATATATACAGTATGCTATATATGTGTGTATATATACATACTATCTATACTATATAAGTATATATGTATACTATGTATACTATAAATGTATATATAATATATATATTATATATGTATATAGTACATGTACATATACATAGTGCTATACATAAAGAGATGTCCAATTTTACTCACAACGAGATAAATACAGATGGAAAGGTATTGATGTGTTATATTGCGTCATCAGATGAGCAAAAATTTGGAAGTTTGATAACGTAAAAAGAAACAGACACTTTCACAGAAATGTTGGGGGAAATGCACAATGTTATGATTCCTATGAAGGGGTCTGGTACAATAATGAAAATGGTAGTATTATTTGTTGCCTAAGAATAGACTTAACAAAGGGGGTGAAGGGCCTGTTTCCTCTTAAGGTTATATTATTTGAACTAGAAGCCAGAGAAGGTCTGCTGTCCACGCTCTCACTGCCAAGGCAGCAAATTTGTCCTTGAAGGGGGATCTCGACAGAGTTCCTCAGGTGAACGACAGCGAACCTGAGGCAAAGTTACCAATCCCCTTGGTTTTAGACCCATAGAGGCAGACCGTGAGCACTGAGGTGAGTGGCCTAGCAAGGCCTGAAGTTACGCTGGGCAGGCTGTGAGGTAGATTTGCAGATAAATAGGTCTGGTAGCCACTTGCTGAATGTCACTGAAGGGAGCAGCAGAATGTCCTGGGTATCTGAGACTTGGAGATTCTAAGACCAGCATATATTTGAAGACCCTCCCCCCGCCATCTTGCCACCTAAATCATAACTATACTCTTCCCCACACCCAGGTACCCTCTTGGAGAGGAACTCAAAGAACACTGATATTTAGCATTTAGCTGAGTCACTGACATAAGTTAACTGACCAGAGTTAACTAACCCAGAAAGATTTCACATGATTGGATTATACCGACGTTCCATATTTAAACTAAAATTTGGTAATTAATTTTTCCATTATCTAGCAAGCTGTGGGGTCAGCAGGAAGAGAACATCAGTGACGAGGATCTCATGGAAACTACATTCTTTGTTCATTTGTATGTTGTGGGGATGCAACATGTGCTATATTACCTGGAAAAAAAGCATTAAAAGTTCGTTTTACAAGAATTCCAGGCAAAAACAAGAGTAGGGAAAGAGTCAGGATTTTGCTTCCTGAGAAAATGCATTATGATTTTGCAAGGTTCAGTTGGTGCACAAAATCACTTTTTATTCTAGCTTACTTTCATGAATTTCTGAAATGTTAGGACCTTAGTCACATCTTTGGCCATAAAATTTATATGTTAAACAAAGTCCAAGATTTAGTAACCTACAAATCATTGGTGACATCCCACTACTATGAAAACCTATACTCAGTACACACACAAAAAAGTTCTATTCTAATTTCCTAGGAATATTACAAATACCAAAATCTTTTAGCAGGCAGTGACTGAAGAAAAATAACTCTACCTAAATCACCCTGTCCAACAGCAAGTAAAAGCAACATAATCAAAACTCTGGGATCAAAGGGTGGCAAGATATAAGAGGCAGATGTCTACTCTTAGGAGCCTGAGGCTCCGTTCAGAATCCATGGACAGAGCTGCCAAGAGAAGCCTGGTCAGCCCTCTGCTGTGCCAGCCCCAACCAGAGAAGCTAGGCAAAAACATCCATGAAGTCTAAGCCAGTGTGGGCCCAGGCCACTTTAAACTCACCCAAGGCCTTCTCTCTGCCCAAAACAATAATTTTCACCACAGTCATGAATCTCTAACTCTGAAAGCAGTTATGGCTGCAGTCTTGGATTGTTTTTTCTTTGTTTGGTGGAGTCAAACCAGAGGACTTATCATGTCACATGTGCTCATAGCTTTGTGACTATCTCTCCTTAACCCTTGAAAATATCTGTTAATGAGTCCCTTTCCTCTTCATTCTCTCCTAGACTCCATCATGTAACAAATAAGATTGACTTTTTTCTAAGAGCAGTAATGACTCATTTATTGAGCTTTCTACTACATGCCAAGCACTGTTGTGATTCACAATTTTTTTTTAATTCCTACAACTCTTCTTGCAATAGATATTATTATTGCCTATTACCTTGAAGAAGATGAGACTCAGAGAGGTTAAGTAACATTCCAAGGTCATATATTGAGGAGGGTCATCCTCTAGAAGTTATATTGCACTTTCAAAACAGTCCATCTAGAGAGAAAAATGTGGAGTAATTAATCTACTCACTCAGTGTCTTCTGTTGTCAAACAATCGCCTTAGAAATGAGGCTACTAGAGGCAGAGGAAAGGTGGAGGTGGTGACAAAGGAGGAAGGGATCCAATGGCCTAGAGTAAAGAACTATCAGTGCTTCAGTGGTGGGTGTGGTGGGATGACATACAACTGAAGAACTGTGATCCTGTTCCCCTAGATCATATATATTGTTGTAAACCAATGTTATCTCAATAATAATAATAGTTTTCCTTGAGGGAAATAATTCCTGTGTTTTAGGACTTAACATATTGAAAGGGAAAAAGCTTTTACATATCTGAGCCACAAACAGAATCCTGTGGCATCTTGTATGGTATTAACACCTCCCTGGGTGGCAACAAGGACACTGTCAGGAGCCCATTTACAACTGATGGAACTGAAATGAGATGGATGAGGCTGAGAAGATCTGAAGTCTCACCTCAGAGGTATCTGAGACATGCATGTGCTTTGCTATAGGACACAAAGAAACAATTCAGTCCTAGAACATTACAGGTGGTTGGGATCACTTATTGAGTAAGAACCTCGAGCCTGGTCTTCTATAGACACTGAAGTAAATTCTCATGCCCTAGTCTAGAAAGCAATCTTCAGGTATCTGGACAAACAGCAGTTGCAAGTACAAAATGGGCTAGAAGCCTATGAAACTATCCATTTGGTTATTTATTTCCTATGGAAGTTGATTAGGCAGTGAAATATGACTGAATTGTGAAGCATATATCTTACCATTAAAATAAAAGAGCCAAAAAGGCCAAACAAAAAAATTTATAGGGGTCAAGTTAGAACAAATGTTTCTCTGGTAACTAGAGACAAACCAGGGCCTAGTTTGTGTTCACTTAACCATGTCACTCAAGGTTTTGCAATGATATTTGTGATTGTAGCATTTTATTCTATAGTAGTTGAGGTTTAACATGATACCATATTGTATACTGGACATATTATTATACAATCCCAGTGATAACCTATAAAGCAGATATTATCATCCTACTTTTATTAGTGAAGAAACTAAGGCTTAGAAAGTCTGACTAATTTCAAACTAGTCTCAAAATAATGACAGGACCAAGTTTCTAATCCATGTTTCCTAACTCCAAAAGGTTATCTTCTTTCAATCTCTATCATCAATTCCTTTTCATCTGAGTTACCTCTGAAGAACCTAATTGTAAAGAACAGGTTCTCACCTGATCTAAAACCTGTCAACACCCTGCCTGTGCTTCTTGGCTCTGGCCCTGACCCTAAATTACTTATAATTTCCCCATACACTGTGAACTTTGCACATATGGTTTCTTTTTTCCATGAAGCATTCTTTTCTTTGCCCAGGCAACCCCTACTCATTTTTCAGCTCAAGGGTCACTTCTTCTAGGAAGCCTTTGCTCATCTCACCCTTACCCTCACCCGCACCACTACCTTCCTCAAGACTGATCCCAAATTAGGGGCTTTTTCTCAGTGCTTTATGTTTGCTTCTCTTAGAGCACTTGACATGAATCATAAAAATTTATCATTTGCTTCATTTTTTTATACTATACAGTGAAATCCTTAAAAACAGGAACCACAGCTTCTTTGTAACCTCTAGAGAAAGGGAAGAATGAACCTGGAAAGACTCTCAGCTCTATACGTCCTGATTGCCAGGAAAGGGTCACCTCAGTCCTTCCACCGCTGGGCTGTTGTTGCCTCATTCCCTGAACTTGCAGGGATTTTGTTCTCTGTGCTAGCAAAGGAAGCCTAGGAACTGTAGAAACATCATCTCCAAAGACCAAAATCTTCTTTATGTGGAATCCAGCATGATTTTATTTATAAAGGATGGGACATTCCTCTACTCCACATAAAGCAGAGAATAAAATATTAAGAAAGAAGAGGGAGTTGACTAGCTTTGAGGAGAAAAAAATGATTATAGAAGAAAAACAATGAAGTTCTCCTGGGAAGTGTCAAGAAAAATATATCATTCAATAGTTTTAAAGCACAAAAAATTTTTAAAAGATCCAAACCAGACTGTGTGAAGCAGAAACAGATTTTGCAGATGATAAATTACTCTACAGTACACATTTTTCCCCTTTTCAGTTACAGATCATTTGATGAAAAGAATTTGTTTATTCCAAGTTTGCCAACATAGTTTTTGTTTTGACAGTTCAACGAATGTATTAACTTTCCTCCAATGGCCTTTGAAACCTCACAATGTAGAAATTTGATTTTTTTTTTGGCAATGTTTAAAAAGTATTCATGGGACTGCAATATACAGCTTGTATTAAATATGACAAAGAATAAAGAAGAAAGTATCAAAAAGTAATTAACCTACAGAAAGGACTGACATCTCCATCTGATTAATTATTGTTAAAAATAAAAACTAGTAATAATTATAACTGCTTTTCACTGAATGGTGACTATGCCCTAGGCAATGTGCTAGATTCTGGCAAAGTAACAGAAAGCAGAATGGATATGTTTCATTCCTGGAAAGGTAGATATTAAGCAGATAGTTACACAGATGTATATATGATTATAAAGTTTAGCAAGAAAATAAAGTTTTCATAGAATAATAGAGAAAACTTATTTTAACTGAGATATCAGGGAGCATCTCTTTGAGAAAGTGATATTTAGTCTGGGACCTGAAGAATGAGAAAGAGGTAGCCAGGCAAATGGTGGTGGGAAAATAGATTATAAGCAGAGGTCACAGAAGATGTAGACCTTTGTGTTGGAAAAAACTTGGCTTTTCCAAGATTCATTCCTGCCCTCCCCCCACCCCACCCCACTTTGCTGTTCTAGTGCTACAAGGTATTGATACCTGTAGTTTGTATCACACTGACTTGTCGATTTGTTTGACCTAAAGAAGGGGCTGGTAGGAGACAAGAAAGTGGGCAAAGGGAGAAACTAATATATTTCTACATTGAATTATTTTCTTGCTTAGGAAGAGCAGTGGTGATGTCTTCTCTATGGCCTTGGACAGTTTTGATTTTAGAGAAAAACCTGATGCTAACTGTCCGCCTTCCCTTTATTTTGAAACTGGGATAACTGGCTGGGGACCCAATCCTTACAATTTAATGGTGTTTCCTTGTACACACAGGTGTGGTTGTGATTACAATCAACCTAGTTGCTTTCTTCTAGAAGGTCATATGTTTATAAGAAATGGAGATGCTAACAAATTATAGCAGTCACACATAAAAAACCTCATTATTCTATTTTCCCAGTAAAAGGGAAAAAAATACTATGGCCCATTTTGAAACAGCTTGCAAAGCAATCAAAGTGTGGGTCAGGGCAGCCAAAGTTTTTGATAATGACTCATAATCAGAAATTCACATGGAAGCAGCTGTCTGAATTTTTTTTTTTTTTGCTAATGATAATGAATAGAGACTCTACCCTTGACACAGAGAATATTGTATGTGACCTACAGTGAGCTAAGTGTTTACTCTACATTTATGCACATGAATCATTAATTGGGTACTAAGCTTGTTCTAGCTTCTGTACTATACACTTCCTAAATTCTTCTTGCAGCACAAGGGATGTAAAGAATAGTTCATAAATGTAAATCTCAAAGGAAATATATCTGTTACCACGCTACAGATAAGAAAAAGAATATTGCCAGAAAATTGCATACATCTTACCCAAATCATTACCTACTTCTTATTCACCAAAGCATCCCCTTTGCTGACTTGTAATCCCTGGTTGTGAACCTTGCATTAAGAGAACCATGATATATGTACTTGACACTTTACATATAATACATTTTCATGACAAGATTAGAGTTACCCTCAAGGTTGTTAGTATTGTCTCCATTTTGTGGAAGAGAAACTGAGGTTTAATAATATTATAGAATTTCTGTAAGGTCAAAGAGATGGTAATTTGATACAAACTCACATCTTTGTTTTTGAAATCCACAATACTGTACTACAAGGTCTCTTTTTTGTTTTTACCAGCAAGCTGTTAGTAACTCAGTTTCATGGTGGAATTATGCATTAATTGCAAAATTATGGTATGAATTATATTCCACTTTAAAGACCATCAGTACTTGAGCCAAGACTGCTAATGTGTGACCGCAGCAACGAGGCAGAAGCAGAAGACACTTAGATCCTACTTATCTGTGCACTTACTGGGGAACCGAACCAGTGTTCAAAAACTGTTTTTTGGGTTTTTTTGTCGTTGGTTTTTTTTTTTTTTTTTTTTGAGACTAGGTCTCGCTGTTTTTGCCTGTGGGACCCCAGGCTCTCGTTGCCTGGGGTACCACAGACTCAAGCAATCCCCAGCCTCAGCTTCCCATGTAGCTGGGATTACAGGCCCACGCCACCACGCCCAGCTATTTTTTTGAAACTAGTTCTCGCTATGGACCCCAGGCGGGACTCGAACCGCGATCCCTGGCCCCAGCTGCTTCATAGGCTGAAGCTTACAGGCACGACCCACCGTGCCCGGCCCAAAAACTGTTGTTACTGTGCATAGTTTTTAAATAAAAATTTCATTACAAATGGCCAGTAGGCATATTTAAAAAAAAATGCTCAACATCATTTATCAGGGAAATGCAAATCGAAACCACAATGAGATACCACCTCACACCAATAAGAATGGCCATATTAAACAAATGGGCAATGACAAGTGCTGGCGTGGATGTGGAGAAAAAGGAACACTTACACTGCTGGTGGGATTGTAAACTGGTCCAACCACAATGGAAAACTGTGGAGGACCCTCAAACTACTGAAAATGGAACTAGCATTCAATCCAGCAATCCCACTTTTGAGAATCTACCCGAAGAATACAGAAACACCCATTCAAAGGAATACCTGCACTCAGGTGTTTATTGCAGCACTATTTACAATAGCCAGAAAATGGAAAGAACTCAAATGCCCCAAAACAGATGAATGGATCAGAAAGTTGCAGTACATGTGCACAATGGAATATTATTCAGCAATTAAGAAAGACAAATTTGATGCATTTGTAATAACATGGATGGACCTAGAAGGAATCATGTTAGCAGAAATAAGCCAGAAAGATAAATACTGGATAATCTTACCTATATGCGGGATGCAGGAAAAACAAACAAAGGACAAGGGAAATTTAAAATTGTTAGTAGAATGAAAGCATAGAGCAAGAGAGGAGTATGGGTTAAAACTAGGGGAGGGATGGGCACAAAGATTAAGATGAAAGTTCATGGGTTGATAAGATGGTGGGAGAACCTCGGGGTAGACAGTGATGCATATATGTGTGAGTGTGTGTGTGCAATGAATTTTTAAAAATAAAATCTAAATAAATAAGAATTTCATATGTGTTGCACTGGCCCCAGCCTGTGTTGGATATAGAAGATTCATCTTCTTTGCATGGGGTGATCAAAGGCTCCTTTGTCACAGAAGGCACAGAGGAGGGTGTCCTGCTCATATTCTAGCTAGCTGTGCTGGTTCTCTGGAGCATAGTGCAAAAACTCTTCTAGGACTCAATTAGCAGGAAAGTGTGCCTAACCTCTTCCATGATGCTGAAGTATGACAGACGTATGAGGAGCTTTATACTGACCATCCTGACCTTTATGACCCACTGCTGGCACCAAAAAATGCTGTAAATTTCCATCTTCTACTGAACTTTTCCGGTTAATACTTTAAACTCTTAGAAAACAACTCATTGTAACATAGGGTCTTAGATGTATGATAGGAAAAAAGCATTTACCTGTTTTTTTTTTTATCTTTTTTACCCTTAATATAAATCTAGAAGGAAAGAAAGCTAGAGAGAGTAAAAAGAAAGCTAGAAAGCTAGAAGAGTAGAAAGCTAGCTAGCAGGGATCCTCAACTGTATGATGAAGGATGGAATTGGATTTCTGGAGGCAAACTGTAGTCTATACAGATGTTGCTTTGTGACACATACCTTAAACTTACTGTTCTAATGCAATTTGAACTTAGCAAGAAGTAACAAAAGGAAAGAGAAGAAGAGAGTTCGATAATGTTTGTCAATGGAACACATTCAGAATGAGTGATCTAACATTCGACCTAGGCCAGTATTTACTCAGACAACATGATAGAAGCAGGAAGAGGAGGTGTGTACTTCCTCCTTTCTGCTGCTCCTTAGAGCAACAGTACAAATCACCTAGCAAGACTATAGTCCCAGCTCCATGGAGTGATAAGGGTCTGGGGTCCAAGTCGTAATTTCTCCTGCCCGCCTTCTCAGCATTCACGGTTGGAGCAGGACCAGATCCTCCCTGGTGTGAACAGCTCAGGTGTTAAGTCTTGTAGTTTCAGGCACAGGATGCCCCACAGTCCTGTTCCTCCACCTTCATGTTCTCGGGATGTTTGCCAAACAGTCCCGCCTGCAGGAAGCCAGCACTCGCTCTGGGAGGCCTGCCAGGGCTTCGTCTTGGATAAATTAACCTTTATTTCTCACAGCAGCATAAACCTGACGTCCTCTGGGCACCAGCTAGAACTAAGAACACCTTGTCAGAAGGTGTTTAGCTGAATCTTTGACAGCACATCAAGTACATTTGGCCTGTAGCACTTAGATTATCATCCTATTAATCAAAAGAAATTGATCAAATCAAAAGCCTTCCTTCCAACATCTCTCCAGTTTCAGTTCTTGGTAGTTTCATTGCAAGAGTTATGATTTTTCTAATAGCCTTTTCTCCAGTGATTTCATCCTCCCCCTACTTCAGCCACTCTGCCACAATCCTACTATAAATCTTGTGATTTATTACCAATACTTGCCACCCCTTCATTATCTCAAGTTCACACCCCCCCACTTCTCATCTTTCCAGTTTACTTCCTCTCAAGTTCAATTCTAACAATCCTTTGACTTCAGCAGGACTTACAGTCCATTAGATCTTAGTACCTATCCCTGTCTCCTAAACCCCTTTAGTTTCCCCCCTTTCCCAATTTAAAGGCTGTGATTTCTATAATCATTTCTGTACATGCAGCCTCAGTTCTTTGCTTCTGTCTCGTAAACCTGGAAAAATACAAACCTGATCAAACCTGATCTCCACCTACTCTGCATAGATCTAGGAGAAAGAAAACATGTTGCCCTATAATTACCCCCCTTTTAAAATTCATGACTAAAGACATCAAACAGACCTAACACTGCCTGGCATCTCACTGTATTTCCCCAGTCCACTTGTCATTTAACTTTCTTAAACAATGATTTTCCACCTTCACCTCTCTCCTCAAACCCTTAACAAATTTTCTTTACCATCCTTGCTCTCAGGTGATGACCTTCCTTTTTACTTCTTTTAAAAGCCAGGGTCCTCAGAAGAATATTTCTTTAGATCTCCTCTCCCTACACTCTAATCCCCACAGCAGAATCTATATCCAAATATACCACCACTGCCTCTTCCAAGAGAGCTGGCCAAACACCCCTCCAAGGTCAACATCTCCAACCACTCTCTCATTGCACAATCACATCACTTCAGTGAATGTCATCTCATCCTGTGGCATTACATTATTCTCCCTCACATTATTCCCATAAGTCATGCACTGGGATATTATTTTCCATTAAAAGCAATTAACTACCTTGGTCCCGGTCCAGTCTGCAGCTACTACCCCATTTCTCTGTTACCTTTAACAGTAAAATTTCTCAAGAGCAATCTATACTTGCTATCTCCAATTAATCCCCTTCCCTTCTATCCCGAATAACCCACCACAGCGAAATATATGCCCCAGTGACACCACTGCAACTGTACTTATCAATGTCCCCAATGACTTCTACATCATTAAATATCCAGTTGGCAGAGTTATTCTCATTCTTTTCCCTGTTATAATTTCTTTGTAACTTCCAGGACATTGCATGCCCACATTTCCTCCTCTTTTCCTTCTTTAACCTCTACCCTCAGGTTTCTTAATATTAGAATCTCCAGGGCTCAGTCTTTGTACCTCTTCTCTTTTCTATCTATGTTCACAGCCTTGGTGATCACATCCAGGCTCTGTAAACTTTGTCAAAGTGGATCTCAACTGACCTGTACATGGAGGTTACTTTAGTCTTGAAGGAGTGGGTATTCTGACTTTGAGTGAATTTTCCACATGTCCATTCTACCTCTGCATTCAGGTTCCTTGGAACTTGAACATCTCCCAGCCAAGTGTAAGCCCTGTTAATTGTTCACTTTGGTCCCAGTAATTAGAGTTGCTAGATAAAGTACAGTTGAAACATACTGATACTAAAAAATTGTTTATCTGAAATTCAGGTTTAATTGTTCACCTTTTACTTCTATTTACTAAATCTGGCAACCCCCTCATTCTTTGTTGTTTGTCCACCCTCATGAATCTCACCCTATTTTCATATAACTTAGTATTCAGTCAAAAGATCAAAAGGACACCAATGCTGATTTAAGGAGATCTTTTTCTAGCTAGATTTTCCTCTTCAGTATTTACTCTTTTCTGTAAAACCTACACCTTAGCCTAAAATACCAATCTTTATCTCTTCAACTCTCTAGGAAAACTGCTTGACTTGGGCACTCTTGCCCTTGTCACAGTCCAGAAAAGTTGCCCAGGCAGGAAACCAGAGAAAAAGTAGGGCTCATCTAACAAATACTTACTTGTTTTCCATCTCCCAGGGATTATGGTTCTGACCTATCATCCAGTATCTGAAGAACATTTTTTGGACATGATAGCTCAACATCTCATAAGCTATTATAAACAGAAGCAGAAATCCAGCCTTCAGATTTGGAATTTTCTGGTACTTTTTTTGCTGTTAGATATTTAAGGATTTTATTTAAAAATTCAAAGTTAGCAAACTTATTGGTTTCCTATTTTGGTGTGAAAACCTTTACCAATACATACGTATCCAATATGTACCCATTTTCTTTTAATAAATGGTTTGCTTTTTTATATTTATTATTTTTTATTTTATGTAATTTTATTTTTTAAAAATTGATTGCATACACACACATATCATTGTCTATCCTGAGGTTCTCCCACAACCTATCACCTGTGAGTTATCTTAATCTCTCATGCCCATCCTCTCTTGATTCTTCCCTCCTCCCCCTAGCTTGCTTTATGTTTCAGTTCTGTTGACAGTTTTAAATTTTTCTTGTCCATATGTTTGTTTGCTTTCCCTATATCCTCATTTGCTTTTTTATATTTAAAGGTTTGAGTTCTCTGGATTTATTTTGATATAAGAAGTGAAGTTGACTTCCAGGTTTTTGCTGTTGTTTTCACCTGGCTAATGTAGAAGACGAAGCCAGTCATAAATTTATGTACAATGTCCCCAGTAAGAGCAGGATCCTATCACCACTCCTCTTGAATTTAATCTGCCTTAGTGATTCTCATGCTAGATGAGTACAACACATAGGATGCTTATCTATTTTGTAAACCTGAGCATTTGGTAGCAGGAATAATTTCCACCTTGGTTTTTTAGACCTGTAAGGTACAATGTGAGAGATGGACAATCCTACTGGAAAAGTTACTTGAAAAGAATCTGAGGTCACCTGGAGAAAGAGAGGGGTCAAGAGGAACCCAGTCTTCTGTCTGCCAAATGCCAGATGTGAAAGTGAAGTTCTCTTGGATCCTTTAAATTAGATCAGTTACTAGCTGAAGCCAGTGACATTCACTTACCTCCATGTGAAACAAACTACTCATCAGTGAGATCCTACTCAGATTTCTGATCTGTAAAATCAGGAGCTGTAATTTAAAAAATTATAAATTGTAAGATAATTTGTTGTCTAGCAATAGACATCTGGAGTTATAAATTGTAAGATAATTTGTTGTCTAGCAATAGACATCTGGAGCAGTTATTCATCTACCCCAATAAATTTTTTTAATAATCCATCTTTATTCAACTCATTTGAATTGCTAACCTTTATCAAATATTACATTTTCTTTTGCAGGTAAATTCCTAATTTTTCTATTATGTTTTAATGATCTCTTAATTATTACTTTAATAGTTGCAAAGTGATTTGTTATGATTTATGATATATTTACTCTCTAGTAAGCTAATACACCCTCATTCTCTTATTTTTCAGAATATCTCTGCCAATGCCTCTTAATTTTCAAAATGACTCAGATAAAGTTTCATGCAATTCTGATTTGTCACAAAGTTTGCTACTAGTATTTTGATTAAGACTATATTTTAATCTAAGTTTACAAAAAACAGAAAGATTAGAGACATTTTTAGTTATCTTCATTTATGAATCTCATTGTTTAAAATTTCCTTATATATCCTGTAACTCTCTTTAGAAAGCTTATGCCAATATTTTGTCATTTTTATTATTACAAATAGAAATTAATGTTTTCTAATCTTCCAGTATATTATTGCTTGAATATAAGAACTATATTGATTTGTATGTTAATTTTAAAATAATCAGTTACTGAGAGATCTCACAATTTTGCATTTGAAACTTCTAGGTTTTTTGTATACTCTATCATCTAGATATCATCATAGATGTAATCATAATTTTGCCTTTCTTTCCAAAATAGATCTTCTTTCTTCATATTTCAATGTTGCAATCTCCTTGAGGTATTTTACCCTCTTATGCCTAGTGCCTATAGATTTTTAACACATGGATGATACCCAATATACATTAACCAGTTAAGTCAATATAGTGTAATAATTAAAAATGAAGCTCTGGAGTCAGATTGCCTGCTTTGAATCCCTGCTCTCTGAGTTTTTGAATATGTTTCACATCTCCAAGTTAAACTGCTTTAGCTCGGTTTCTTTTTTCATGAGTAATTTCGGGTTTAATAATATCTATCTCCTAGTTATAAGATTAAAAGAGATAAATAATTCATAAATAGAACCTAATGGAATAGGTTCTATTTGACAGTAGGTTCTTGACATAATTTATCTTTGCTATTATTTCTCTTATCTAATTGTTCTTAGATGTAGAACACAATAAAATAATAGTCATGACAGTTAATTACCCCTGCATGTAATAAGAATGCTTATAGAGTCTCACTATCAAGCATAATACCAGCAGTTGGTTTGAGGGAAAGATTTCTAAGACATGTT
>PVHY01008697.1:0-60272 GCA_004024945.1 Uropsilus gracilis
AAATTGTCAACAAAATCATAGTAAATAAAAACCAACAATGCATCAAAAAGATAAGACAACATAACCAAGTGGAATTTACCCATGGAAAACAAGGATGGCCCAACACCCTAAAATCAATTGATGCAATCTATCACATCAATAAAAAGAAAAAACACATGATTGTATCATAGATACTGAGATCTACGGCAAAGTTCAACACCCATTTATAATGAAGTTTGTCAAAATTCTTGGGATAGAAGGAATATAATCAACATAATAAATATATGACAATATATGGCAAACTGACAGCCAGTATCATACTAAACAGCAAAAAATTGAAACCCTTTGCTTTGAGATCAGGAATAAGATCAGGTTATTTACTCTCATCACTGGTTTTTAATGTAATATTGGAAGTGCTAGCTAGAGCAATAAGGCAAGAAAAGGACATAATGGGTATCCATATAGGGAAAGAAATAAAATGATCACTATTTGCAGAATGCATAGATATATATGTGTGTGTGTGTGTATCCCTAAACACTATATATTAAAACTAATATAAACAACTAATTTGTTCAGTAAGTTAGCCAGTTACAAAATCAACACACAAAATTCGGGAGCCCTTCCTATAAGCAAAAAAATAAGTTAGAAGAAGAAGAAATTAAAGAAACACTCCATTTACCATTATATCAATGAAAATTAAATACTGGGGAATAAATCTAACAAGTGACATGAAAAACCTATACAAAGAAAATTCTAAAATATTGTTAAAAGAAATAGAAGACATAAAGAAAAGGAAAGATAGCCCCTGCTTGTGTATTGGAAGAATTAATATTATCAAATAGTCATCCTACAAAAGTAATCTACAGATTCGACACAATTCCAATAAAAATTTCAATGACATTCTTTAAAGAGAACAAAAATTACTGAAATTCATACGGAATCATAAAAGACCTCAAACAGCCAAAGTCTTCCTGACCAAAAGGAGAACAAAGGTATCTCACTCTCAGACTTCAATTATATTACAAGTCTGTGATAATTAAAACGGCATGATACTGAACAAAAACAGAAACACAGACCAGTGGAACAGAACTGAAATCCCAGAAATAAAGCCACCCATATATGGTCAACTACCCCATTAAAAATGGGGCAATAAACCTAAATTGGAACAAGGGAAGTCTCTTCAATAAATGGTGCTGGGGAAATGGAACTGCTATGTGCAAAAGATTGAATATAGACTACTCCCTCATACCACTCACAAAAAAATAACTCAAAATGGATAAAAGACTTGGACTTGAAACCTGAAACTATAAAAATACATAGACAAAAACATAGGTAAAATATTTTATGACCTATACCAGAGAAACATCTTTCAGGAAACATATACACAAGCAATGAAAATGAAGGAAAATATAAACAACCGGGACTACATCAAACCAAAAGCTTCTATACAGCTATAGAGACAATAACCAAAACAAAGAGATGCCCAACAGAAAGGGACAAATTTATGCACTCCATTCAACTGACAAGGATCCAATATCAAAGATACACCAAGAACTCAACAAAATCAAAGCAAAAAAAAAAATAGTAAAAGTGGGTAGAAGAGCTTAAAAGAAATAAAAATGGCCAAAAATGGCAAAAATGGCCAAAAATGGCAAAAATACACTCAACATTACTTATAATCATGGAATTGCAAATCAAAACCACAATGGGATAGCACCTCACACCAGAAAATAGCCCATATAGGAAAAACAAAAAACAGAAAAAAATAGGCAACAGCAAGGGTTGGTGAGAATGTGGAGAAGAAGGAAAACTTTTACATTGCTGGTGGGAATGCAAATTGGTCCAGCCACTATGGAAAGCTTTGCAGAGGACCCTCACACTAAAATAGAACTGCCATTAGATCCAGCAATCTCACTTCTGGGTATCTACCCATAGGACACCAAAACACTAATTCAAAAGGACACCTTACTCAAATTCTTATTGCAGCACTATTTACAATAGCCAGAATAAGGAAACAACCCAAGTGCCCAAAACAGACAAATGGATCCAAAAGTTTTGGTATATGTACACAATGGAATATTATTCAGCAACCAAAACAACTATACATTGATAGAAGTGCCAAAGTGCATCTGGATTGTGTATGAGAAAGTCGAAAAGATACAGCATCACAGTTTTTTAATACCATATTTTTTTGTAGTTGCTGAAGACACAGTGAAGTGGAAATTTTTAAGGTTATTTTATTGTGGGGTATACAGTAATATAAAAAATACACATATATAATAATTTTTTTTTAAAAAGTACCTGAAAAATTGTTTCAATGTTTACTTGGAAAGGTATGTAAAATTATTCAACAGCTCAAGTAAATATGTGGTTGGAAAAAATAAAATGCCATTGCATATCTTGATCCTTAAAATTCAAAGACAGTTACTGAGTTTTAAACAAGACCAATAATTAATATGGATTAAGGATTCTTTAAAAGTTCAATATGCTAAAACAGAGAGCTCCAGACATTAGTGTGATTACCATTGACCTAGCAGTTGTGTTAAAATTCAGATTCTGATCATGTAGGCCTGAGTTGGAACATGGTGAATTTTCCACATGAAGCAAACTCTTCAGGGATACAGTCTGCACATTGAGTATAGAAGTGCCAAGGTGCATCTGGATTGTATATGAAAAAGTCAAAAAGATACAGCATCACAGTTTTTTAATACCATATTTTTTTGTAGTTGCTGAAGAGAGGGTGAAGTGGAAAGTTTTAAGGTTATTTTATTGCATATTTCTGTCCAAAACATTTGCCTACTAAGTGGGATAAGCCTTTGATTTCAGCTCATTGTTTTTCATCTATCCTTGCCCTCTGTACTTCACAGGGGTCTGCTTGTTAGAGTATGAAGAGAATTGCATAGGGAAACCAAGTACTTCTGTACCCCCAAATTGGCATAGGGATGCTACAACTGATCTCGTCCACATTTTTCTCATTGTGTTCTGTTTAGGTAAACCCATTTCAGTGACCTTGCCTTTTAAACATACATTAAAGGAATGAATTGCTTCACTCATAAAAAAAAAAAAAAAAAAAATCTCAGCTGTAGAATTTCTTAAAGACAGATGAAACAATCAAATGTTCAAATTATTTCTGCTTTGAAGATTGCATGTAGATTTTTAGTTAAAAACATTATTTTATAATTTCTTGATAGATTAAAATTTACAAATTACATTAACTTTACATTTTGAGTCTTAGTATTTTTCCTTCATTTATTTTAAAAGACATATCTTACCTTGTCTGATTAATTCTTTTCCTTCATCAACTAAATCTGATGTCATATCATTATCTCCCATAAATTGCTGGAAACCAAGTAGATTTAAACATCGAGTTCCCAAACTAATAAAAGCAGATTTTCAAAAAGATAAACATTTAGATGTTTACATTATTCAAATCACTCTATGGTCACTTCCCCAAACATGAATGTTTATTCGTTATCATGGCATGTCACATATTATCGGTGAGATGTACTTATTTTTCTTTCTAAGAAGTTTATTTGCCGAGTACTCTAATGAGCAGGGTATGCACCATATTCCTACAGAAATGTCAGGCTATTCATGTATCTTCAGTGTAATTTTTATATAAGAATGCTAAACAATGGTTATAATCCAAAAGCAGTTCTATTCTTTTCTTAAATTCATGCAGTGATTTCAATACTGAAAATGCACACACACAATATTTCCAAGTGCATAATATTCTAGCTTAGAAAGCCTTAATTATGGACATTGATTTTTTTTTTAATACTCTATTTTTTGTCGTCAAATTCAATTCCACTTAACAGCTTTTACTATAAATGCAGAAGTAAATATCATATCTGGGAGTTATATCATACCAAATATATCTTATTTAGTATTTATTTAAACGTGATTGTTATATAGGACACAAGTACTATGAAAATTATAGCACACACAGGAGGAAGGATGAATAGATAAGCAGGATTACTACTGGTGAAATTCTTACTATGAGTCATTACAAATGCTCCCCTATTTAATTCTTATTATAACCCTAACAGATAAACAACATTTTTATTCAGGAAAAAAAAGCCCAAGGTCTAAAAATCATTTAACGGACTTTAGAGTTGGGATTTAAATACAAGACAAAACAAAGACCAAATTTTAAAAATTATTTTAGTTTTCAAATTTTTTCCCTACTAACACACTTCTAATGGTAGAAACCTGAACACACATGAAACAAAGGGTGAGTGGAAGGGAAGGAAGAGAAATGGGGAGCAAGGAGTAGTGGACAGTCAAAATAAAGTGAAGATACCCTAATTCACATTAGCAGTGTATAAAGTCCTAGTTAATTCATAATTGAAAGTTTTGTGATTTTTCAATATTCCCATACATTTTCATATCTTTGTGCAAATACTAAATCGTAGGATAAGTCCCAAACTAGATCAGTCTCTGGGAAGGTCTTAATTTTGTCTAATGTTAAGAGATAGCTTTAAGTTCTCAATTTTAATTCTGGGAAGGTCTTAATTTTGTCTAATGTTAAGAGATAGCTTTAAGTTCTCAATTTTAATTCTGGGCAGTGTGGCTTAGATAATGAGAACTATACTAATTATGCAGTTTTTTAAAAAATGGGTCTGTAAAGTCAGATACCATTGAAATCTCAGTACAGCACTGCTTCATAGACTTCTGTAATTAAATATTTTGAGAGATAATTTGCAAATCGAGGAATATGATGAAATTTTTCACTGTAAAATCAAATTCTAATGCAATGCATTTAGGCTAATTTTTCAGTTTAACAATTTTATTTTTAGACAAAAATCAATAAAACAGTTTAATAAATTTGTAATATTAGATTCACTATCAGTTCCTATCTATAATTTTATTTTAAATTATACTCCTTTAGCTCTTCTACTTAGGAAGAAGTAAAAAATGACATTTAAAATTCAATAGAGAATTAATTTTAAACTATTACTGTTTACTTAATATCCTAAAAATGTTGTGACATATTATTGATAACTACATAATGGTATTGAGAGATTTAAAAGCAGTCGGGTGAAACATTTTTATCAGAAAAGCAAACCAATAAACATTAATAAGATATTTCTTTAAGAAATAAAGAGAAGACAAGAACATAGCATGAAGGCACCTGACATGTAAGGAAGTAAGAAAAACAAAGTGTTAGAAGTCAAGTACACATGTCCTTGAATTCCTTTGAATCTTATCTATGCCAAGATTCTATTGCTTTTTTTCTAATCTCCTAACAAATTTGTGTACTTCCCAGTCTTCCATGCACTGTCTGATTACAGTTACTCATTTGACCCTCTGTGCTGACTACAGTCTGAAGCATCTAGAAACTCAACAATGATTGTAGGGAAGTTCTAACACTAATTAAGGTGCTGAATAAAAACTAGCCATGGGGGTATTTTATAAGCTCTCTAGGCTGGCAGTGTCAAAAATCAGGACTTACAAGTTGACACTCTGTAATTAATTCCATCACTCGGCAGCCTACATATTTATAAGAGAATAGCTCTTTTTCTCTTTTCTTGAAAATATTTTCAAAGGAAGAATATTAAATGATCACTCATGCAATTCCTTTAAACAATCCCCAGACTCCCAAATTTACAATAAATAACTCATGAATATTTAAAAGAACTTTAAGGAGATCTAAAGAATTAAAGATATCTAGATCTGGTAACAATATGAGTAAAATTAACCAATGCTAAGTTTCTTACCTAAAATAAGTGGCAATACAAAGGATTACCACCAACATAGGGTAATATATATAGAATCCGTCTGCTATAAAGGATAAAACTTTCATGGAACCCATAATCTGAAGAACAAGAAAAAAGTAAAGTCAGTATAATGCTTTATATTTTATTCTTTTCCATCATACAAAATCATCCACAGCCAGCTACATCGATAACCTTGAACTTTCAAAAAGTTGAAATAAAAGTATAATGCTTTATATTTTATTCTTTTCCATAATACAAAATCATCCATAGTCAGCTACATTGATAAACTTGAACTTTCAAAAAGTTGAAATAAGATACTTTAACAATAGAAAAAAATTATAGGAAAAGTTCTAAGTATATAATGTGTTAAACTTAACCCTGGTAATTATTTTGCAATAAATACACATATATCAAACATGAAGTACACTTTAAACTAACACAAAATTACATTTAATTATACCTTAAATTTGTGTATTAAGGCTTTTTCTGAAAGAAAATGAAAATTTTATGAATACTACTGAAAATTATATATACTAAGACAATAAATATAAAAACTAATATTCTAGGTCATATCCATTGATACTATGCAGCTAGACAATCTGTGAACCAAAAACCATTTTTTTTAGAAGTGTAAATTCAATTTTATTCAGTCATTAATATAAATACCTTTTAAAGCTTTAGTTATTAAAAAAAGATCCCAATAATGCTATAGAACCTTTCTGCCAGCAGTACAAGAAATTTCACAGCAATTATGTTTCATATAAATAGTGAATCTAAAACACTCTGTTTTCTGACCATACTTACAGATGTATAAGCAGTTGGCTGTGTATTCTGATGAGAGATAGACGAATCCATATGGGTCAAACCCAAGAAATTGAGACATAAAGGAGGAGTTAAACGACAAAATAACCTGCAATGAGGATTATGAACAGAAATATTAAAAAAAACAAAACAAACAAAATACATTTCATAATATAATGAAATGCATTAATAACATTTTTCGTTTCATTGTAGTTATTATTTTCATCTATTTCTGTTACATACATCTTAAATTCTTTTTATAAAGACATTTATTCAGCATCATGACTGGAATATTACTGTACAGTCCGTGAGTGTTCCCCATTGCTCAAGATGGCTTCTCAGACCCTCATTTGTTGTTTCAAAGCTCAAACCTCCCATGAAGAGCTTTCACAGCTGTTCTGACATCTTGGGAGACTCTGACTTTGTAATGATGGTGGTGGAAGGTGAAGAGTTTTGGGTGCTTAGTCAGTGGTGTCCCCAGGAAGAAAAGATATTTTAAAGTCTCAATCGAACTGTCCTTACTAATTTGGGAGACTTCTGAAAAAACCTATTAACCACACCCCCCTAAAATATTAATACCACATGGCAAAACTCTAGCTTCAAGTTGCCTACTTTGATGGTTACCATTGCTTTACTCCAGGAATTTTTGGAATGCCTTCAGACATCCCTGTTTCAAGTCTCCAATCTGTGCAATTTATCTCAGCAAAGTGACAAAGATGGAAACATCCTTAAGTTGAACTATACTTAGTAAAAAAAGGACCTGAAGATGTGTGGAAAAATGTCACTCTGATAACTATAGTATATAAGAGTTCAGTCTGTCCAGATAAAAAGAGAAACTTGTAGAGCGACAGGATTGGAGAACAGGGACAGAGGAAACTTAATACAGGGTGCAAATATAAAGAACATTAAAAGGTGCTTGCTTATGGTGATAGAATAGTTCTGCCTCCTAATTGTGCTAGACCTACACAGAAATGAAAAAAAGATTAAAAATGGGAAATAAGTTGCGTAGTAGTTAAAATAATGTATCAATATCAACTTCATGTTTTTTATATATAATTGTATAAATCATCTCCATTGGCAGATGTTGGGTGAAGGTTAATGGAATTCTTTGTTCTATATTTTCAGTTTCCTAAGTCTACAACAATTTGGGGGGGAAAGGTTAAAAAAAAAATCTTTCTGTGAACTTTCCTAAGTTTAGCCTATATAAGTTTAGACTAATTTAACAATAAAAACAAATAATAAACAGCACAATCTAGCCCATGTTGAAACTATTTCTTGCTAAATCCCTTAGCAAAATAACTTCTTTTGGTCCTCCATAATTCAGTTGAAGGCTACTGAATCTCAGTACACCTTCTAGATTTGACTTAGCCTCAAAACTTTCTAATGTTTTTATTATTCACTAATCTATTTACTGAATCTCAAATTGGTAAATCTAGCCTCATATCTTTGTTTTCCTGCCTAACCTACCTATTTTAGCCATAAAGCAAGATTTAGCTGGCAATCAACACCTAATAAATGCTTAAATATAACAATTAGCTCATAAAAATATTAGTGTCATTGGGACACCCATAAACAAGAAAAAAGAGGGAGAATCATAAGAATACATATAGTAGAAACATATCCCTAGTTTCTAAACACAATTCTACTTACATGCCACTGAAGAGAAGGCTATATGCATCAGTCTGGTGATGTGAAGCCAAGTAATAATAGTTAAATACACGAATCCTGAACACAGTAGAATAAACACATATACTCAGGAAGAAGATGGAAAGGAAGCAAGCAATCTGGGGAAAAATAGTTTAATAAAATTTATTACTTTGTATACTATATAAAATACTCATTTTTTTCAGCTAAACTTTAAACAGTTTCTTTTTAACTATCTTAGACAAAATTATGACAGAAGTCTATCTCTCATCCAGCCGTTTCACTTATCCTAACAATAAATTTTAAATCTACCCCAATTGAGTCTGTTTTCTTGTTCCCTTTAAAATTCTTCAAATAAAGACTATAAGTTCTGTAGCTTCACTAACAAAAGCAAAATCAAAAAAGCTTATTAACAGATTTTACACTATTTTGCACCTTTTAATCACTTCTCAGATAAAGTTCTTAGTTTTTACAGACTGTAAATTAATGAGGTTCATTTTTGGATGTCTGAATAACAACACTGGAAATTTTTACTGCTATCATTATTAGTAGAAGAAATTTAGTAAAAGAGATATCAAAGTTAAGGATTACACTTTGTACTGACATGTATTTATGACACATATAAAATTAACTGACCTCGATATAAATATAATTGTATGTTTTTTCAGCCAACTGTATGAAGACTGCAAAGAGGGATAAGACAGGTGTAGTGCTAAAGAAAGTGCACTCTGACCACACAACAATCACAGAGAAGATGGACAAAACCACAGCAAGTATCCTATAAAACCATGGTCGCAAAAGACATTCCCAGTACCACTCTGGAAAATAAAAGAAAAAAATTAGAAAAATGATAAAAAAAGTAATAGGTTACTTACAATGTTTCACAATATCTATCATTCCATGGAAAGAGAAAAACAGCACTTTTACAATGGAAGAACCAGGAAGACACCAACCTAACCCCAAATACTCACCATTCATGGGGCAACTTACAGCAACTGTCTGTGGCTGTGAAGCACTAACAAGAACATGACATCACCTGCTGCAGTATCCCCGCCCAAAAGGCAAAAGCTATGTCTATCACAAGGAAGCATCATTTCAGGGCACTCAATAAACAGCCACCCTATGTTCTTCAAAAACACTGATGTCGTAAAACAAAAATTGACATTGAGAAACTGTTCCAGATGAAAGGAGACAGGACACTGAACACAAAGCATATCTGAGATTTTGTACAAAAAGTACTACTGGGAAGTTTGGCAAAATCTGAACAAGAGCTGTAGATAAAAGTACTGCATTTCTATAGCTAAATATCTATGCTGCAACTTACTTATACCTTTAAATTATAAAGTTTATTTGTCTCACTCTCCAAAGTAGGAATATTTGTCTTTTTTATTCATTGATATATATGAAGCATTCAATAATTTATAGCCGGTAAATACTCAATCATTTGTTGAATGAATTAAATATTGAATGAATTAATTAAATAAATTTCTCATTTAATGAGAAAAGCTCTTCACTGAATAAGTTTTCTGATATTTGTTATTGTTAGTGTATCTTTATACTCAAAACCAAACATGCAAAAAAGAATCAAGTATAACTGTTTATATGAATAAGGTAAAGAGAAGCTTTAATATTGTGATACTTATGGTATTAGAAGTTCATTAAATTCCTCACACTAAATTTTTAAAGAGACTGTCATAAATAATGAGAATAAAATAATTATTACAATTGGTGTGGTTTCTATAATTAGATTAATACATGTCAATATTCAAAGACAACCCTTGGGGGATGCTGTAGTACCATGTTGAGACCCAATTTTGTGATATAAAATTGCTCATAATTCTAAATATTATAATTATATATTATGTATATAAAATATCCTGGATAAACTGCATATTTCTTCACATAGAATTTTGGTTACCTGTGAAATAACAGCAGAAACTAAGATTTCTATGTTATGACATATAAAATACTTCTTGGAGGGAAGTTTATCAGACACATTATATTATTACAAGGTAAATGTCAAAAAGCATAAATATAATTAACTTTACATTGGTGAAAACATACTTTTTCCTTCAGAAAAATTATTAAACTCTAAAATTTACATTGAGTTACATACCAACTGTAGGATTATAAAAATACTGGATAAATCTATTTTCTGGTTCTGGAGATTGAAAGGTGTGGACAAACTGCCGAGTAGCACTGGTTTCATTTTTTGCTACATCTTCTAGATAAAATGCTTGTTCCAAAAGAACCTGCCACTGAACTTGAGTTCGACGGTGCCTCTGAACTGCATAAATCACCTAAATAAAAAAAAAAAAGAACAGATGGCGTATTTATCAGTGTATCAGTGTTCAGATCCAACAGTGGTTCAGTTCCCACTACATAGCATGTTTTAATTGTGATGATAGTGAAAAAGTGCTAGTGTAAGGGATATTAATGCTTTAAAGTATATATAACAGTCTTGCATAGTGAGTAATTCTCACTTCCCAAAAGCCAATAGTATTCTTCTCAAGAAATATACTAGTTTGACAATGTCAAATAACTTCCAAGAATAATGGTAAGAATGAAATGAAAGACAATTTCAGATATACATTTACTCAAAAGTCCCTTTTGTGTATAGTAATTATAAATCTAACTAAAATTTTCAGGAGGTAAAATAGCTATAATTATAAAATTACCTGTTTATGTAGTTTTACCAGGCTTTTTTCACTTGGGTAGGTGTTATGTTTTTCATCAAAATCTTCATAATCATCCATGTTCCTGCCCATTTTTTCCTGATACTCTGTAGGACACTAAAAAGGAATGAGTAGATTTTTAAAAATCTATTTTACAAAAGTTTTTAAAATTATTAGGAATTTTTCATTCTTGGGCATTTTTAATTTTCAAATAAAAAACATGTTCATTTACTGACATCTCTAAATAGTTAACTTTTTAGTTACTGACATTTTCTTGAAAATGTTTCCAAAGATGAATTTTTATCTCTACTAATGTTAATCTTTATGCTCAAACATAGTAGACCAGGGTAGATAGAGTCAGGGGGCTTATTACATGTAGCTACTATTCATATACAATTATAAATTCATGTACTAGTTACACTATATGAAGCTACTTTTTGAGTATTCACTGTTCTAGGGAGGCACCTGATGAAACTGTCAATTATTTTCCTACTTAAATAATGAAGGATCACAAGAAATTCAAGATGTTGAATTTTTAAAACTATCGTACAATGAAATAAATATATGATATGAAGTTATTTACCCCATTATTAATCATTTATTACCTATATAAAACTGAGCAAGTTAGTTAACCTCCTTTAATAGATCTCAAAGTATAGTAAATATGAGGGAAATGATTATTGATTCTTAAGACTATCATCTTAGCCAAATGGAACAGTAGTTAACAATCAGTAAGTAGATATAAAATATGTGAAAAGAAATTGTTTAGTGGTTGCACAGAAGACAACTGGAGAATTTCTTTTTGGAATAATCATTTATTCCAAATATCCCTGATTTAATACCCAGTACATCAAAAACCCTAACTGTACTGCTTATTAAATATCTGTGTTAAATATTTCATGTTATTCCCTTTATGACATAAGAAATAGACTGTAAAATAACATGTAAGAAACTGACTGAAGGACATTATTGAGGCATATTTTATTTTCTTAAAGGAGATCTGTCATTCATAATCATATTCAATGAGACTTTTACAAAGTTTAAAGGCCCAGTTTGATTCCTGTATCATAGTCATTATGCATTACTTAAAATAACCTCCATAATCATACTTTAATGGAAAATACTGTCAACAATTAATGTTAAAACTTTAATAAAAGAATAAATTATATGTATAAACTATTACAGCTTTATGGAAAATAGAAAAGAGAAAGATATCAGTCATAGGTTATCTCACTCTTTTCTGATGCATTTATTATAATACTAAATTGGAGTTTATATTTCCAAAGAAAAGAGAATATGATTTATTTACCTTTTTAATCATATTTTACAGAATATGATTAATTACCATTAATTCAACAATTAATGTTAAAACTTTAATAAAAGAATAAATTCTATGTATAAACTATTACAGCTTTATGGAAAATAGAAAAGAGAAAGATATCAGTCATAGGTTATCTCACTCTTTTCTGATGCATTTATTATAATACTAAATTGGAGTTTATATTTCCAAAGAAAAGAGAATATGATTTATTTACCTTTTTAAGTATTGTGTCTACACATTTTCTCAATGGATGGTTATACTTGATATTTTCATTCACTTTACGAACCTCCTATACGAACATTAAGAGAACAAAAATGTTTCAAGTTCTATAGATCAGACATTTAAAATATAAATGTTCTAGGTACTATATATATTCTCACAAGTTTAGTTCAAGCCAAATTACTCAGCATATACATGAGGTCCCTTTTACCAAATAAAAATTCTTAAGAGAACAAGTTAAAAATACAAAGGAATTGAACTGCTATATCTACTCTCCAGACAGACTTCCTATCATTTCCTCACTTGATACTCAATGAAGAATAAGCATTATTAAAAAGTCACAACAGACAAATTTTGAAATCCTAAAAGAACAGTACTGTGGTCCTATTCATGAACTTCAATTATATCATTATCTAAAATATAGTGAGGAAACATAACAGGCTATAAATATCA
Organism: Uropsilus gracilis; assembly: GCA_004024945.1. NCBI lineage: Eukaryota > Metazoa > Chordata > Mammalia > Eulipotyphla > Talpidae > Uropsilus > Uropsilus gracilis. Next base: position 12,813 of record PVHY01008697.1, read on the forward strand.
CAATGCACCTTTCCTATCAATGGGAGAGTCACAACAATTTCAACTAATGATTCATTCAACATTTGTTGACTATGAGCACTGTGCTAGGGGTAAGGTCACCACAATCCATATGAAGGGTAGAGTAGGAAGATGTGCTTGGTGTTGGTGTTGGGAAGACAGATGGTCACATGCAAAATAATGAAACTAGATGACTGTCTCAAACCCTATATAAAATCTAATTCAAAATGGATTAAAGACTTGGATGTAAGACCTGAAACCATAAAAATAGATAGGAGAAACCACAGACAAAATATTCATTGGCACTGGCTTCAGTGATGTCTTCCTAAATTTTTCTCCAACAGCAAAAGAAACAAAAAATCTACACAAACAGGAGTGCATCAAATTAAAAAGTATTTGCATAGCAAAAAAAAAAAACAAACAACAACAACAAAAAGACAACATATGGGAGAAATTGTTTACATATCCTCTGTCTGTCAAGGAGCTGACATTCAAGATCTACAAAATAACTCATATAATTAACAAAAAGGAAAAAATGCAATCAAAAATGGGCAGAAAAGCGAATAGACACTGCTCCAAAGAACACAGACAGATGGTCATCAGGGCCAGAAAATGTGCTCATTATCACTTATCAGCAAATCAAAATCATAAAGTGATACCACATCACACCTGCGAGAACGGCCCTTCAGAAAGAACAGAGACAATATGGTCAGATATGGCATTCTTGTACACTGTTGGCGGGACTATAGTTTGGTCTAAACCCTATGGAAAACAGGTTTTCCAAAAGATTAAAAACAGATTTTCCATGTAGAATTCTACTCATAGGTATCAACCCCAAGACTTCAAAAACACCAATTAGAAGGGATATATGCATTCCTAAGTTCACATATTTATAACTGTCAGGTTATAGAAGTAATCTAATACCCAAGGGCAGAAAGAGGATTAAAAAGAGGTATACATAATGGATACTGCTCAACTATTAGAAAAAAAAAAAGAACTCTGGCCACTTGTGACAATATGGATGAAATTGGAGGGAGTAAAGCGAAAAAAGTCAGAAGGAGTAGACAAATACCAAATAGTTTACTTATATGTGGAAGACAGAGAAATAAAACAAAGGATCAGACAATACCAAATCAGCAACAAATATGAATGTAGATGAGGCCAACAGAGGAGGTAGAGGAAGGTAGAAAACAAAGTTTGGGGGTGAGCGAATGGACAACTGTGGAGCATTATGGGTGACTCTGTTGTAGCTGTAGCATGCTACCATACTCTGAAAGGGGCATACACTTCTGAATCATACAGTGTTGTATACTAGTGTTACCTATATCAAAAAAGAGAAATCAAGAAAAAAATTAAAAAGGAGATACATACAACTAGCTAATACTGACAAACGGGTAAATGGTTAAGTTTGTTTACCTCCATAACATCTTCTAAAGTCTCTTCTGCATCTGCCTTCTCTGTTATCAATTTGGCTGCTTTAAAATAAGTTTTCATAAGTAGATAGCCTCTTTTTGCTCCATTCCAATATGACCGAGGAATTTCTACTAAGCCGTACCCCAACAATAGCACAAGAAGAAATAGACCCCATGTATTTGCAGCAGCTATACCAATTGTCTGAAGCTGGTTCCTAAGAAAGAGAGAATATAAACAAAAACCTGTTACAAATAAAATTTCCAACAAAACATGAAATTAAGAAACTAATGTTAACTGATTTTTTTGAAACTGCTCTAAAGGATGGCTAGGCTATTATATGAAAAACTAGACCTTCAAATTCTCAGCTGCTCTTTTAGCCAAGACAGATAATTAGTGTTTTAATAGAAAGTTGGAGTATGACTGCACAAATGGACTTTCACAGACTTCTATTTAGGAGTGAAAATCTAACTGATGGCATATTTGCTAAAGAAAATATTTTTCATTACATCATTTCTTATTCAACATTAACCAAAAGAAATCTCATAAATTTTCAAAGTCTGAAAAAAAGTGGGAACAGATCTAGACAAGTTTATGTAAATTAACAACAAGAATTATCATTACTGTTTTAATACTAGTTTTTTATGTCTAGCTCTTCATGCATATTAAGAGTAACAGTTTCAATTTTAAAGCAATATCTAAACATTAAAGAAAATATGCCTTTAAACTACAATCAGAATATAAGAAAAAATATTCACAAGTTCCAATAAAGCAGAACCCTAAGACATTTCTTGATATACAAAATTTGATAGCTTATCAAATATTATAATAGTTAACACATTTAACAAATACCTAGCTATTTGATACATCATTAGTTCTCTGCCTAATAACTGTATTTAAAGATGCTACTCCATATTTTCCTTCCTAAAAGATGGATTATTCAGATTTTTTTTCTTTTCCTTTCTCCTCTATGTTCACCCATTCACAATACAAACTAGGCAAAGGGTCTGGACTCCAAATATACAGAGAGGGATTACTGCATCCTCTAGCTATACAGTCAGTGTAAAGAACATAGCCTGTGGTAAGGACCAAAAGGCTATTCAGATACTATTTTTGAAGAATCTCTAAAATATATATTGCTCAATGGAATATGCTTACTAGCATATACAAGATAATTTAAAAAAAAAAGTCAACACACACTAAAACAATGTTAAGCATTTTCTTACCATTCTAAGTGCAAACGTGGGTTTACAGCTACATAAATTAAAAATGCTCCAAATATCAGCAAGTAAGTGCCATAATAGATTGCATTCTCAATCAGGGCTGTTTTGATCTTTCCAGTGATGGAAAACCCTCCTGATCTTGCGTATGACTGCATAAAAGGTAACAGGATCCTAGAAAGTTGTAGCAAAAATGATTTAAAAATCCTTGACATTTTCATCATATAAAAACACTAAATAAATGATTCTGAGCAACTAATATTGGGTAAAATATAATAAATCTTTAAATATTTTTTAATGTTAAATTTTGCAGAGAACAAAGACTTTAAGGCAGGGGAAAGCACATTTCTGGGCGTAAAGGAGGTCACAGTGACCAGCAGGAAGTACAAAAGTGTAAGTGACTGAAAATGAGTCAACAGAAACTCTTTTGTTTGAAAAAAAGATAAAATTAATCCATGATGATGGAAATTCATCATTCCAAAGTAATGGAAATCAAAACTATATTTTTACCTTTGTGGAGAGTAAATCTGGGAAAGGGGTATGAAACAAATCTTACAGACATCTAAAGATTTGGAATGTATCATGAGTCAATGAAACGAAGTCTGTGCAAGGAGTGAGAGTCAGATAATAAGATAATAAGATAACTAGAGATGGGAACCTAGGGAAAGAGTTCAAAAAGTATAACCTAAGAAATAAGTTCAAAGGTTGCGTTAAGCAGATACAAAGAAATGGGGATATGAACAGTTTCATGTAATAATGGGGCTAGAAGAAAACAACACTGAAGATTAATAGCAAAAACAACAAATGAAAGTCAACAATGGCAAGGAACATTTTTGCTTATGTTTTCCATTTTTGTTTGTCTGGCTATTTTTTTTGTTTTGTTTTGTTTTTTTGTTTTTTGTTTATTTTTTAAGAAGGGAGAGGTTTGACTCAGTAGAAAGAAGAGGATTAATAGATTTAAAGAGGAAAATAATTGAGACTTGAATTTTAAAATATGAAGGCTCACTGAAATTTTTTTTAACTTTAGCCAAAGTCTAAACCTAAAAATTTATTCTTTATTACCACTTACCAAGTTAAAAACTGAGATGTCCAATATACTACCCTCCAGAAAATTGGCATGATTCCATCAGGAATGTAACTCCATGGTTTGAAACAAGAATGCTGGCTGTTTAATAGCAATTTAAATTCAATTAATCAGAAATTATGACAACTTAAATGAGTTATACAATTAATTTCTGTGGTAAAGTTCATTTACACACACAAAAAATTCTTTTACACACATATAAAGGCTATACATTATTAAATCAAACTTTAAAAATTTCATAGACAACTTAATATTTAAAGCTGTCAAATTAAAAATCTACACATAGGAAATAAAAGTTTGTTCTAAAGAAGAATGCCGTTTAAATTTTCAACTTTAATGTATTTTTAGTCAATGAGTTAAGAGGACATGATGCTCACCTAATAAATTAATAAGGCAACAGTTTGTAAAAGCAAATGCACCTCGATATCATTCTTCTGATGATTAACTTCAAAATGCACAATCACCCTTTTTGTGAGTTTTTTCCTGTGTGTGTTTTTTGGGGGGGAGGAATAGGGGGAAAGGTCAAGTAGGAGTGGAAATACTAGGTAATTAATTCCTGGAAACTGGAACACTAACTAAACCAGTCATCATACTATAATTCCTTTGGAGATACTTGCCAGCATGCATGCTTCAATTTTCTGAAGAGACAGTGTGTCTCTGAGCACAGATTCTTCCATAGTTTTCCTAGATTATAAGACTATCCTTTAGTCCAAGAACTTCAAACAATCCACAATTACTGCTGATCTATATCCAATTTTTAATAGCATACAAAGGGGGTAACATTTACATTTTAAATTTACCCTATTCAAATTACATTTTTAAAATAAAACCTCATAAAAAAACATGCAATACTACTTAAATACAAAACTACTTAACTACAGTACTACAATACTGATTACAGATTACGATACTGATTACTTAACTACAGTACTACTACTGATTACATTATATAACTTTTCACTTTAAAGTTCAATAAAAATTATTTTTTGATAATTTGAACTTTATCCATTCTTGGTCTAAAATTATGACTACAAAGTATGTGCAATACAAAAGGAATACCCTACGTAGTTCAATTAACCTTCTTGTCCTTTATTAAACCTTGTAACTCGATTAAAAGAAAAAAAATGCATGCTCCATTTTATCCCCCCAAATTGGAGACAGGATGAAAAGGAAAACAGCTTTTGGAAGCTACATATTTAGTAAGAGAACCAATACTAACCAACCAGGTCTTCTTCAAGTTTCCCATTAGTGTCTACTGAAAATATTTAAAATTCATACTATTTAAATTAAATAGACTATAAGGTAATTAGAAATCTAACAAAGGACAGAGGCATGGGAGGATGGGAGCGGTGAGGAGAGAATACAAACTCTTATAAATATATAATTCACATGGTAAAAACTGACATTTTAAAAACAATTTGCCTCTTACAATATGAAAAGAAGAAGGTTGTACCTTGGAAGTGGGGTAGCAGTTGCATACAGTCCTGAAATGTTATGCTCATGGGGGCTTGAGTTTGCAGCAGCATGCTTACACCGGTTATATATTGTCTAAAGCAAAGAATGCATGGTTGAAAAATGGTAATCAAAAGGTTGCCAAGTATTTAAGGGTTCCCTGGGAACTATCAATCTATCTTCCCTAAATTACCTTTCTTACTATGCCTTTTATATGATCAAATTTATATAGCAAAATTTAAATTCAAACTACAGATCTAAGTTTATATAATTCAGCTGTCTCAAGAATAAATTTCAAACATGTGATTACAATTGTCTTTTTAAATAGTTTCACCTCTTACCGTACTAACATCCAGAGGCAGAATGAAGACAATAAGAAAGCAGAGATACCAAGCTAGCAGTGTTCCAACAATTACAAGTCTATGTTGTTTCTTAAAGTCTCCATATCGATGAAGTAAAAATAGTGCCAAAAAAAAGACAAAAACAATCTCGAGTCCCAAAGCTGCACCACTCATTATCAGATGTTCACTCTGATTAACCAAAGTTAATTCACATATAGGTCTGGATCATATCTGAAAATGGGGGAGGGGGGAAAAGAGGAGAAGAAAAAAAAAAAGAAAAAGCAGGATTAACACAGGAAATGATCATTTGGAAATTCCATGAGTATTTATTAATGCATTGACAAATTTGTAAAATTGTTATGATTTATGACAAACCATGAAAACACAAAAAGACTAATTTTTACTCTCAAATACTCACATATTTGTTAAGGTATATCTTACAATTTTCACATTAATTTTGTCTTTACGAAAAAAGTTATTTTAACAAAAATTATACTAGTTTAAAATGTGAGCATTTTCAATACAGTGTCATTTGATGGGCACGTCTTGATTTTTTGTCCTAACAGAGTATTCTTTGCAAATACATTAACTAGATCCTAGGAAAATACTTTGTAAGGGAAAGTTTTTAAAGTCATCCATAGTCCACCGCTTAAGATTTTCAAAATAAGACTGTGCATTTGAAAGTCACCTCTCTTTTGTTTCAAACAGCTAATTTTGTCTAGGAACTTTGAAGGCTTGATATTCTAAGTCTTTTACAGCTTTACAAAATATACTTACCACTTTCCACTTAACTATATAAATCTTACTTTCTTTTAAGAAAGTTACTCTATTTTACATGCAGGAAAAAACATCACTAATATTTAATAAAGTCATACATTTAAAAATATTTTCCATCATACATACTGTAACAGCTATTAGCAAACGGTTTGATATCTCTCTACTCCCCATTCTCAGTATATTCGTTTCTTATTGGTGCTGTAAACAACTGTGATAAACTTCACAGCATTACAACACCCATATCTCATATTTCTGTAGGTCCAGGCACAATATCACACAAATGAGTTTTCTACATAGCAACTCACAAGATCAAAATCAAGGTGTCAGCAACTTTGTTCTCTGAAGCCTCTGGAGAAGAATCCAAAGCTAACTTCATTCAGGATATTCACAAAATTCAGTTTTGTAGTATATCTGGCCATAGGACTAAAAGCCCCATTTCCTTGCTGGCTGTCAGCAGGCATTTGCCCTTCCCTCTCTAAGGCCTCTCTCCAGACTTTGCATGTGATATCTCAGATCTAGCAATGACTTCTTGAATCCTTCTCCAAGCTCATGCTTCGCATCCTTGACCTCCTCTTCTATTCTTAGCTTCTAAGTCTTCATCGCATCTCAATGAGTCAACTTAAATAATCTAGTCATATGTATTGCTTCTAGAGATGAAATACGTCCAGAGGGTCTACTATTCTGTTTATCACACATACTATCTATTTCTGTTCAAGCTGAACTCCTGTAGTCTTGTTATGAGACAAGATTATTGTACTTATGGATTCCATGAAATTGGAAATCAAAATTGAAGTTTTCCCAACTTGAGAGGACAAATTTTTTTTAAAGTCTCCCTATCATTAATCTTGTACCGAAATTCAGATAAGAAAATGTCTTTTTTTTAAACCAATATCTGCTTTATTATTATTATTATTATTTTACATCATTTCAGTCCCTGGGGGTCACCCACCACCTCCCCTTCCCACCCGCTCCAGCTGGAAAATGTCTTTTTATAGTTCAAAATAATATAGGAATTTTCAAGGTCCTTATATAAATTTCAATAGCCTATTTGTTTATTTCAATTAAATAATTTTCTGTCAAGGTTACAGTACTTTATTCACCATCTGGTATAGCTCTTTGCATATTAAATGCATAAAGTAACAACTCAAATCTAGTAAAAATAAGCAATTCTGGACAACTCAAGTTTAGTTTATGGCAAAAACTTCATTGGTAGGGAGGACAGCAATTTGGCAAATGCATCAAAATCCTTAAATTAAGATACATATATTTTGTCCCAGCAATTTCTCTTCAGATAACTTAATCTAAAGAGAAACCAAAACTGAAATATAGATTTATCTACAATAGTATTTCTCACAGTAGCATTATTGAAACATGAAAAAGTGGAAATACTAAATAGCCGCAGGAAGTCTTAAAAATACCCAGCAGTCTCATTGTTGCCCGTTGCCTTTTGTGTGAAAAGTGGCTAAGAATTTCATAACAGATTAATCCTGCTAACCTGACCATGCATGACTGAAGGGAACAGAGATCTGTGCCTGAGTCACGGCTACCTAACAGCAATTTCCACTGAAGACAGGGGATAAAGGAGCCTATCAGATTCTACCAGCCTAGAAATATGGTGAGATAAAGACTTTTTAGAGACATCAAAAGGGACAGGGGTGGGATCTAAGAGAGATGAGAAACGAACAGATGCATGTATCAATATACATCAAGTATTAACAGTGGCTGTCATGGAGTAATAAAACTATGATTTCTCTATATTTCTTATATGGGTGCATTTCAATTTGCAATCCTAAAATTATTTGAAAATAAATGTAGTAATATGAAAATAAAACACATATCAAGCAGAAAATAATCATTTTTAAGTATCAAACATTACAATAATTTTAAAATACAAATGTTTTCTTAAAGTGTGGTAAACCTGGGTTCCAAATTCCAACTCTACTTAATAGCTGTGTAACTCTATGAGATTTAAGTTGTTAAATGTTAAACCTCACACAGGTTGCTATGAAGATCAAATTAAATATAACACTGAAACTGAGTTCCAGGCACAGACCAGGGTTGTAATAAATGCTAATTGCGAATCTCTGCCTCCTTCCTACCATATGATTCTAAAAGACAACTAGTTGCTTCAGCGATCTCAAAGCCTAGCTGTACCCTCAATGGCCTTGCCAAAAACAAAGCAAAATCAAAAAAATTATGAGGAATAACAAATGCTTCTTGCCTTTCATTCTCTGTATTTATCACAGCTTGGCTCCACCTTTGATCCCATAAAAGAAAAAAATCATCTTCATGCATAAATGTTGCTCCCCTTGCCTCTTAACACATTGTAATTACTTCTCTTGGTGTGCAACATAGCATAATCATCCCTTTTTGTATTCCCCATGAAGAAATAAAACTCCATTTCAGAATCAGGTCAAAAATGCATACTTGATACAACAATATCATACAGAAAGATGTTATTCATTCCTTCAAGGTATATGACCAAAATGGAGATGGGTCATTTAGATCCTTTGTTATATGTAACGACGTGTAACTATACAAAAATATACTTAAGGGCAAAATAGGAAATTAGGTTCTGATCACAACTTACAATGTTTCTTCTGATAATATTCCTTAATATTAAAATATAATGTCTAGGTTAAGTTAAAAAACAAGAAAATACCAAAATTTGGAAGAAATAGACTTAAAGCTATCATGGGTTGGCATTAATATTGCACAGCAGAAAATACAGATTTTTTCAAAAATCAAAATTCCAATTCATTCATTCAAAGTTAAAGCATACTCTGACTTTCAAATTATCAGTTCTGAAAGTCTTAAAACACTTAAAATCATATGAGTCCTTTACCAATTATCAAGATAATATACAGGAGTATTTTCAAATGCTTTTTTCAATTGGATTATTAATGCTGTTGATTTGACTCGAAATACTATTTCCTGAGTACTTTACTGCTAATAATGGTTTTTAGGGTCAAAAACACTTCAAGTGGAAAATTTAGAAAGTGAGGCAGCTTTGAAATTTGAACGGTTCTAAATATTTTGAAAGAGAGAAGGAAGAAGACAAGGAAGGATGAGGATACAAGAAAGGATGAAAAGGAAGATGGGAGGGAAAATTGGTAGCAATGAAAAAGGAGAGAACAGACATAAATTTTGGTAGAAACAAAGATTCTGAAACTCAAGGAAAATTTCTCACTAGAACTGAACAACCTGATCTGATTCAGACTTTATTCACTTAACTATATATGTTTACTTAGCTGTTTGAAATTAAAAAAAAAAAAAAAGAAACAAAAAACAAGAGACAACTTGGGAACTTTAGCAACCATTTAGCAAGTAAAGTAAAAAGAACTGGAAGGGTAGAGAGTTCTTTAAGACTTCAGGCATATAAAGTGAACATATATTTTGATAATTAGAATATAATCCTTAGAATCCTTCTTAATAAAAAAAATTTCAAAAAAGGCACAACAAATATTTAGTGTGATTTCACTAGATAGCAAACACTATACTAGCATTTAACATGCTTTATTGAATTAGAGCACATGACCTAGTAAGAACGAATTGTTAGTATCCTTGCTGAAAAGTGGAGAAAATTTGTTCACACTCCTACAGCAAGTGAGCAGGCAAAACTGTGATTCAAGCAGGGACATCCTAACTACAAAGCCTAGTTCACAGTTAGGAAACTACAATCTTCTTCTGCAGCCCAGACATTCTTTGTTAATAAAACGTAAATTGTTCAAATAATTCCTTTTGTTCAGTTTGCACAATGAACAAAATAGGACTATATTAATAATTATTCCTTAGACATATCAAGGTAGAATACTAACAAAGTCATGCTTAAGATAAAATTTATCTAAGTCTTTTTAACTTGTAGATAATAGAGCCATTGCTTAAGGATAACATATAACTATAATTTACACAGGACAAGTAAAAAACAGAGTAAATTAGAACTGGGACAAACTCTTCTGTTCTTGTCCCAATGTTCATTACAGAGAGCACTACGCTGCAGAGACCTAAAGATCTACTTTAAAATTAATGGAGAAAAAAAGTCTTTTTAAATTTTATTGACAGAAACTTCTTATATCATTATTCCCAGCTTTTTGTTCCCTTAAGATAAATAAAAATTTTTTAAAAAAAGAAATTTTATGATTTACTTCATGGTCTGATAAAACTAAGGAAAAAAGCATATCACACTTTTACTTAAATATTCTGTCATGTTTAGATAATCTGCAGTCTGTTTTGGCTCCTATCATGTCCCTAATATTACTAACCATTTTGTAATGATGCACTTGTCACTTTGTATGATAAACACTTTCCCATTTACTAACCTTTTGTACTTTATCTGAAACTTCAAGAGTACTAGAAATTACTCACCCTAATGTCATTTGCAGATATTAAAAAACTGTAATTCAGCTCTTCTAGATACTGATACAGTAAGGCTTTTATCTTAAAAGATGGTATGCCTCTCTTACTAAAATGGACATGGGGTATGCTGAATAAGACTAACTAAATAAAATTAATATGAAAACAAAAATAATCCTCATCAGGAGCAATCATAATACAGTTCTTCAAATGACCACAGAACAATTCACATGTAATAGCAACCTAAGTCTTCAGTGAAAATTCCTTAATTCAAACATATTAGAGAACAGCCATGATTAGAAGGAATGCAAGGAAAAAAAAACAAACTATTTTAGCAAGTGCCCTGATAACTTAGGGCAAGCTGTTAAGGAAATGTATGATCTTGTATTAGAAGACTCTGATTTTCAAAACTGAAAGACTTTCAATGAAGTTCCATAAAGGAAATCATGTCCATCAAATCAGATATTATAAGAACTCTAAGAACTAGAAATGTTTCCCAGGTCTCAGGCAACTATTAGCCAAACTTTATTAAGAGAATACTTTTCATTAAATTTAGAATAATTGGATCTAAAAGACTTCCTGTTTCTGAGATCCATATCTAAAGTGGCCTCTCCCAAACACTTCATATCTAGAAATTTTATTCTCATCATGATATATTTTGTTATATTCTTGCTTATTCTTTCTCCTCTATAAGCTTACAAGCTAAGCTCCCTGTCTTGCTCACTCTCCTGAAGCCGACTATATTTTGTTAAAAATATTTTCTCTAATGAGTTGCGAATTTAAGGGAAAGAATGTAGATTTCAGATGAAGGCAGCTGCTTTCTCCTGAGCCAAAGTAGTTTCAATCAAAATCAGTTTGCTAACAGATTCCTCTTTACACCAATTTCAACTATTTTTGAGAATAAATTAAAGGTGTGTGAATACCTTCTTCTGTAAGTGGTTACTTTTTGTTGTTGTCGGCTTAAACCAAAGTCATTTATTTTCTCACAGCTCTGTGGGTCAGAAATCAGGGGTCTCACAGGAGGCAATCAAGGTGTAGGCTGAGTGGGCTTTTATTTGGAGGCTCTGGGTTAGAATCTGCTTCCAAGTTCATCCAGGATTGGCTAGATTCAGGTCCTTTCAGTTGTGAAAATAAGGAGGTGGTTACTTTTTAATCTAAGCACCAAGCCAGAAACAAGCACAAACCTCAGCAAAGGTTCCATGCCAGTATAAAGTAGATCGTTTCTCATAAAAAATTAAGATGTCATACAGCTTTCAGAACTAATACTGCTTACTTCTGAACTTTATAAAACCCCTCACCTTCCCCTTCCCTCTTCCACTGTTTTCCCTGGATCACAGAGCACAGTTTGCACAATGAAGATTTCGCATGGTCATCCTATCTGGAATGTGACATGTTCCCTACTCCAGCCGCCCCAAACGCTTCTCAGCAAAGATATGCTAAAAGCAGCTTGCTTTTAAGCAACGTCACAACCATACGCAGCCGACAGAGGAGAGCAACCTAATGGCTTTGATGGTGGCCCCTAGAGCAGCACTGTGTAGCCCGTTGCAAACATACAGTCACCTTATTTATGCCCATGCTTGCATTTGCGAGATTTATCAGGACTGCAGAGGGATGCACATCTTTCTCACGATGCACAGAACCACTGTGGTTTCTTGCTCTTCTAAAATCAAATCACCGCCTCCCGTTCGAAACGCGCTTTAATTTACAAAAAATGCTTTTCCACGCCAACCTGATAGGAGCCTCACACCAAGGTGTGGCAACGAGCGCCGCGGTCGTAGTGCCTAGTTGCTGATCAGGAAAAGATCCTTCCAGGGATCCAGTCCTAAGGGCCGCCCTCTCCGGGGCAGAGGAAGCAGCTTCCTGGCAGGGACAGGTGTGACGCCCGCGCCTCGCAGCCTCTCACCTGGAGGGGCGCGGGACTCCAGCGTCCTTCAGTGACGCTGCGAGTGGGCCCCGCGGCGGCGCCCGCTCCAGCTCTCCCGGGTCCTCGCTATCTCCGCCTACGCTCAGCCACAGACCCCCGACCCCAAAATGCCTCACGGTCTCCCCGTCTGGCTCACCGTCCGATCTCTCCAGACGACAGCGTCTGGAAGGACCGGAACACTCTGCGTCCGCCACAGCTGTCCAGTGGCGGGGGCGCGCGCTGCAAGGCGCTAGCCGTGGCGGTCACCAGAAGGCCTGCGGGTTCCCAGCGAAGGAAAGCCCGTCCCCAGTCAAGCGGCTGACATTTCCCCGTCAGCCGAAGCGCCGCCCGCTTCCGCTTCCACGCCTACTCTGTGGGCGGCCCTCGGCCGGCCACCGCGGAGGGTTGTGGGTATCTGGAAGGCGGGCAAAACGGCAAGGGCAGGAAGTGCTGGGGACCCAGCCAGACTACGAGATAGGCAGAAACTTCAGTTCCCAGAAGGCAGCGGGGCCGCAAAGGCGTCTGCAGAAAAGCGGGGAGAAAAGCCTCGCGCGCGCAGCTGGGATGGAACGTTGGTAGAGTTCGCGGGTCTTGGGGGTCGGAGCACCAGGCCGGGAGCCGCCGCGCGCCAAAGCGGGAGTTCCGGAGGCTAGCAGTTCTGCGGTTAATGCCCGTATTTAAAATCCCTCGAGCCTGCGAACACCATGATTAGGTAAACTGATTGCAAAAAGGCGCAGACTATGAATGACCGTCTTAATTCTTTTAGGCCGCGATTATTGCTACTTGCTAATATTGTTACTAAATGTTGTAATGTAAGTGGTTGCTTTACGCATTGGGGAATGGATGAATGGATGAATGAATGTTTTAGTGCAGTGATGAGCGTACGATTGGATTTGGTTTCCCTTATGAGTTTTCCTGCTACTATTTACCATCACTGTATGCGCGATCGCCCTACGCCTACCCGCCTATGTTCCCTCCACTTGAAGAAATTCTTGAGGCCTCCTGCATGATCGCAAATGACTTTTTCGACTTGCTTAATTATTTCCTCTTTCATACTGGTCACCGGCATGTAAAAATGTAATCAGCTGCAATGAAAGCTTTCTACAATACTTGCAGTTTTGCTTAGGCCTATCTTGGCATTTTTGATGCCTGTGTTTTTTTGAGAACAAAGGTTGATTTGCATTTCTGCAGGAAACACCTCCAGGAGATTCCAGACCAAAGTAGCAACGTTGCCACTAGTTTCACCTGGGGATGGGATTCTAGCAAGACTTCAGAACTGCTCTCGGGCATGGGGGTCTCTGCCCTGGAGAAGGAGGAAGTGGACAGTGAGAACATCCCTCAGGAACTGCTCTCAAGTCTCAGCCATCCACAGAGCCCCCCACGGAAACGGCTCAAGAGCAAAGGGAATGACAAAGACTTTGTAATCGTCCGCAGACCTAAACTAAATAGAGAGAACTTTCCAGGTAATGCATGAGGATAAACCTGTCAGACGCATAAAGAGTGAATTGAATGATTTTGTTGTGGGAATTTGTTGTGAGAATTTGTTCAGGGATCTGTAGGATGGGAACCTTTTAGAATTGTCTAGATAAGAAATGTTTTTCCAAAGAAATGGGACAGTTCATTGTCTTTGAAGTCTGCAGGACTCTTAGTAGGAATTATCTCCTGGTACTTTTAGCCTATGTGAAAATTACCCCATAAGAAGACGGTCCTGCTTATTCTTTAGAAGGGAAACTTCCGGCTGCTCAAAGGGCAACTAACTCAGTGCCACTGATAAATGGAAACGTAAACAATGATCCTGTGGGGTTCTGTTTATATTCTGCTGTACTCTAGCCCTTAAGTTTTTTGTCACACAATCACTCTAGTTATTTTGTTAAAAGACTGCTAAGTGGAAGAGGCTTGCCTGCCCAGATGCACTAGTAGATGGAATTGTTCTGATATACTCTGTCTCCATTACTGATGACATCTGTTTAGTTGCACAACCCAAAATCCTGATGGTCTCTCAGATTCCCACCAGCCCCAGTATCCAATCACTGTTGTTCATTCTTGTCTCTTAAATATTTCTCAAACTCGATCATCTCTTGTCTCACCTACTGGAGTGAACTCATCATTTCAACCTTATTCTCCCCAAATGTTCTCCTTTACTCCCCCACACCTCCACCTAGAGTAGACTGGCTGAGATGTAGAACTCATAATATCCACCTTTTAGTAGCTTCCCATTCCTAGGCTTCTCAGGTATGTGAATGAGTGCCTGCCAAAGTGGATCAGAACCAGCAGTATTCCAAACCACAGGGTAAACAGTGCATTGACCTGGGGTTATCGGTTTTCCCACTAATACATCACGTGAGTGTTAATTCATAATAAACATTCTGAGGACTCTGAGGGGGTGGAGAAGGCAATGGGGCACAAGGGGTAGTGATGAGAAAAACAAGTTTCTGCTGCTCTGAGCAGAAATTGCACTTGAATTGTTTCAGGGATGTTATTTGGATGGTGTATATGCATTTATATGGGCCGTGATGAATTTAAAATTTTTAAAGGTTGAATTGAGAAAATACTTGCTGGGCACACACTCTGTTCTAGGCATTGTTCTAGGCGCCAAACTTATAGCTGTGAGCAAAACAAATATTGCTAGTGTTCTGAAGCATCTAGAGCTCGGAAGCATATGTTAGAAGATGATAAATGCTGACAACAGAACTACAAGATGCCAAGAGGGTTTGAAAGTCTTGGGGTGGGAAGATGGGTAGCAATTTTAAACAGCATGTTGAGAGAAAGCCTTACTTTGACAATGAGCTTTAAACAAAGACAAAGTAGGCAAGAGACTGCTGAGTAATGGCTTTGGAGGAGAACATGCTAAGCAGAGGGAACAGCCAGTACAAAGACCCTAGAGCAGAAGCAGTTTCATGTCCATTCAGGGAATAAGGACTTATTGGTCAAAGAGGGGAATGAGCAAAGGGGAGAGCAATATGCAATCAGGATAGGAGTAGTGTGGACAAGGTTGTATTACATAGTCTTTAAATGGACTCACTGATGAGTTGAGATTAATTTGTGTGTGGGTGGGGGAGAGTTGAGGTAGAAGCTTTGTTAAGAGGATAGAGATTTGTTAAGTGGTGTGGGAGTGGAGATTACAGATTTTAGATAAATTCAGATTTATCTGAAATACAAATTTTAAAATCCTAATTCTGTTGGATATAGTGCTAGAATCTGTATTTTAGATAAATTCTAGCACTATATCCAACAGAATTATCCAACAGTTCTCTAAAAAATGTACTTTAGATAATTTCTAACATTATATCCAACAGAATTAGAATGCTGTTGACATTGAAAAGTGATCATAGTCTAAACTGAAATTAGATGGGTAGTGGTACAGAAAAAGAGACAGATTAAAGAAGATGACATTTTACAAAGCCAGGGTAAATAAAACTATTCCTAAACCTCCCCCTCTCCCCCCATCTGACTTTCTTTGCAACAGGGTTGATTGACTACTTGTTGCTTCACTTTAAGAGAATACGGGTTTTTTGACTTTTGATCTTTTCTTTTGGTAAAAGAACTTTGACATTATGGCCTGGTACTCTTCACCAGGAGTTGGATTAATAAGAATGTTGATACAACTTTTCTGGTAAAATCACACAATCTGACTTTGAATCCCAGTCTGCTGTTTGCCAACATTGGGGAGTTATTTACTTTCTCTGTCTTACTTTCTTTGTGAAGTGATAATAAATAATACCCTCTCCATGGGTTGCTGTGAAGATTCAATAAAGGGTCATACAAAAAGCTCTTAGCAAGCTGATTGGCATATCAAACTCAGTAAGTACACCCAGTTATTTGAGGAAAGAAATAGCTGACATACATTTGAGAAACTACTTCACTTTTCCTTTTGTCCTTAATATGACAATCTGATCCTATCATGTTCTTCATTTTTTTTTTTTCTTCAGAATTTAGTGTCACTGCTATTTTTAGTGTTTGGAATGCAGTGCTAGCAATTTGGTGTTTAACCAACCAAATCTGGTAAAAAAAAAAAAAAAAGAAAAACACTTCCTGCTGAGATAAGTAGATTTGGATGTATTTATCCAATACAGATAACTTCTAGCATGATGCGTAGTTGTAGTTTCTTCTGCATCTACACACAGATGTCAAGGAAAAAGTTGTTTTTTAAGTAAGGCACTGTGGAAATAATATAGGAAATACAGGGGAGTTAGTGGCTTTGAGGAAATTACACAGCAAGTTGAGAGGACAATGGCAGTGCATTAAGAGAATCTCACAACAAAATGGCAGCCAATACACCAGCAGCTGCTGCGTAGTTCAGGCAGCTGTGGGAGGCCAGGGAGTTGGAGTCCCTTTTGGCAAAGTGACCCTAAGTTTCCCAGGTACAGAAGGACTTTTAAAGTGAGAGCCACCACTCAACAAAAGTGGGAATCTGAGACGGGTCTGGAATTGGTCCGGTCAACAAATCTGCATTAAAATTGACTTTAAAATATTTATAAATAAAGTGAGAGAAATGTTTGTTATTACCCAAGAGAGCAGCACAGAAGAACGCTAATGGTATGCTTTGGACATGTGGAGGATGACATGCATGGTAATCTGGGGGGTGATTCAGTAATGCAGGAGAGGGACATCTGGTATGAAGGATTCCCAGTGGGCTCTGGAGACCTGGTCAGACCATAATTCCAATGAGTTTTGTCTGCAGTTGTCAGGACAGGTGGTGAGCAGCTCTGCCAGGGTCAGAGAAAAGTGGGCCTCACCTGCTTTATACAGATATCCCAGTGGCCCTGGGCTGGGAATTTTTCTTAGTTCTTCACTCAGCAGTCTCTCCCTGCTGTCCCCAGGCCACGCTTACATCTGGTGAGCAAATCTTGCTTGTCTGTTTACTTTGGAAGATAAAGACTATGGCCAACTCAAACCAGCAAGGGTCTGATTGGCCCTCAGGGTGAGTGTGGAAGAGCTGGGAGGAAATGGTGAGGTCAGTGATGAGCAGAAATAGGATCACTGCATTTTGAGTCATGGTCATTAAATGTCTCTACCTCCACCCCACCCCCCTTTAAACTGGGGTGACCATGCAAAAGTCATTGAATTAATTTGTTGATCAACTCTTCCATGATTGTTAAAAGCTTGAAATCCTATGGTGGTTCTCAGACTGATAACGCCCAGTTGTATGAATCATATTGATATCCCCAAGGAATTTTCCTTAAAATAGAAAATTCCTGATAAAATTCTGATTCTCTAAGACCTTCAGCCCCCAAATCTGCTTTTTATTACCAGCAGGCTAATGTTTTTCCTCTACTTTTTTAATATTTTGTTGTTGTTTTATCTATAAGAAAATTTTACATTGTACTTCTGGGTGTGTATCTGAAACAGATTTAATGAAACTGTATTTCCCCCTTAAGAGATTTCCTGTTCTGTCATTTTCTTTTCTTTTTATTTATTCTTTGAAAATAGTGCTGGTCAAACTAAATTGATTTCATGACTCACCAGTGAATCTCAGCCTGCAGCCCTCAAAAGTCAGCTAAGAGTCACTAAGAGCTGTTAGGATACCCTCCCCAGGCATCTTTGCCCTGTTGCTTCCTTTCATTCATTCTTTCACCAGGTATTTACTGAGCACCATTTTAGAGATTGGGAATGAACATGACCAAATGATCCTGGTCTCATAGAGCTTATATATGGTCTGTTTGCGCTTTACAATTTGTGGAAGGAGGACAGCATAATCTATAATGTACCATGAAGAGAACATGGATTGTTACTAAGGGGGGAAAAAACAACAGCAAAGAACAAGCATGTGGTGAATGTCACCCATAAAGGAAAACAAACCCAATAACCAGTAGGTTATAAGCACTAAAGCCTGCTGTCTCTCAGATAAAATTAATCTATGCTTAAAGAAAGGAGTATAATTAAAGGTCAAAAAATTTGTTTTTAATTAAGGTTATTTTCAAGCTATACTTTGAATTTGAGAGTAGGTGATGTTCTAAGAAAGGAATATATCCAAGATGAGTTAGTGAGACTGTCAATCTTACGCATCAAGGACTCGTCCACAGGATTGTTTAAGAGGCATGAATGGTAATGAGGTTACAGAACGGGAAAAAACTGGGTTGGATTGTGACAAATAGTGGAAATAATGGTGATTGGCGGGGGAGGGGATGACTAGTAGGTTTATGAATCTAGCCAAGTCTCACCTTTCTTGTCTCTGAAGCTTCTCTTTCCAAATGGGACTGTGGGTAGCCCCAAGGATTTGAAAGAGACTGATGGAGGAAAGACCTGTTCTGAACTCTTCCATCCGCTCTAGGCCAGCAGAACAGGCAGCAGTGTAGTCAGGAAACAGATGGTTGATGTTTTGAAAATTGAAAATGGCAAGTAAAATTAGATTAAGCATATCAGCAGGCTGGATACCAGCCACTCCAGCAGTGATGTGTAGCTAGACTTCTGCCTGGAGAGCAGCCAGTTGCAGGCTGGGGCACCCCTTGTCACCACTACATACACACCACCCACCATAGGGACCCTGGAATCAGCTTTACCCTGTGATCCTTTGCTGAGGATCCAGGATACCTCTTGGCTTGAGGCTGTGCATTTTCTTAAGCATTGCTCTCCCTTTGTAGCTAATCTATTGAGAGTTCTTAAGCATCTCTAGTCCCTCCTTCTCCCTCTTTAACACCGGTTTTCTCTTCATGTAACAAGTCATTTAATTCTCATCTTTTTTACACTTGTAGAACATCAAATCTCTTCTGGAAGAACATAGACTCTTAAAGCACACTTAGGAAGAAAGGGTGTGATTTGAATTCAAAACTGTGTTTGAATTTTCTTTGTCCCACTTACTAGCTTTATGGAGTTGTCCCTTTTGTCATAGCTGCATTGTTTCTTAGCCCCTATCCCACCTTAGAGACTACCCATTACCTTTATACCTTGGGGTTTTGTCTTTAGTTTCATCCCAATTTCCCCAGCTGTGCTGTGGTCCCCTTTACTTTTATCCTACCTGCAGCATCCTTTGTGGCCCTGCACCTTCACCTTGGGACAGAGGGTTTGGGAAAAGCCAATGCAAGTTTCCCTCTTGACTATGTTCACTAATAGTGTTATTGCGTTGGTGAAGTAACTTGACCCTGCTGAGATAAATTTACTGATCTATAAAATGGATACTGTCAACACAAGTTTGCAGCCAAGATTAGCATCACTGGTTAATAAATGCCTAAGTCTCTTTAGGGTTTTTGGTAGTTTTAATTGTCTAGTTAAGTATTTGTATAAAATTGTCCTACACCCAGCTCCAAGTACTAGTGCATCACTTGGGCACCCAGGAATGTTTATTACATCGAAGTCATAGGCCATCTTTGTCATTTCACAATTGAGGAAACTGGTCTTGAGAAGCCAGCAGTCTTACCTGTAAAAAAGACAGAGGCAGCATTCTTTTCTTGGGTGTCAATCATTCCTGTGTGATCTGTCAGTGGCCACTTGCTTACAGTTGTTGTCAGACTCCTAGCACTGGGCATGAAGTTACTTGGTAAAGATTAGCATCTTCCTGTTTTGCATGAGGGGGTAAACAGTATATGCATTCAGCAAAGATTAGTTGAAGATGTTTTGTGCCAAGCAATAACCTCTTGAAACTCATCATGCCCTCATGTGCCATGGTTTTCTCCTGCACATAGATGTGACTATTTTAAGACTTTCAGTAGGCAGTCATGCTCGGATTAACATTTTGCTAGGTGCTGGGTGCACAGATCTGGGCATGAGGTTGGTGGTACCTGGAGGGCTCTGAAGAAGTGACTTTTAATCTGAGAGCTGAAGGATGAGTATGTGATAGGGAGAGGTGGAAATTATCATGCAAAGCCCTCCTTGTCCTTCAGGTCCTTGCTTAGCTTCACTGCCCTCTGAAAACCTCTGCATTCATTGCTGAACCAAATTCCTTCTTAAGTGTTTAAATGACATACTGTCCTTTTAAGTGTTCCTGAGTTATGTCTTACCACAAAGTAGGAAGTTCATTCATTTATTTCTCGTGCCCTGCATTTCACAACAAGCTTCCCTAATTTCCTTCCTTCGTAATTCCCATAAAAACGTCGGGCCCCAGCAATAACTTCTTGAAACTCATCATGCCCTCATGTACCATGGTTTTCTCCTGCACACAGATGTGACTATTTGAAGACTTTCAGTGGGCAGTCATGCTAGTGAGTTAACATTCCTGCCACTCTCCTATGAGCCCCCATCCATTGACTGCTAGCAGTTAATGTAACCTGTCCCCCTCTCTTATTTGGACAGGTGCTGTATCGGAGTTTGCTTATTAATGTTTCCACAATGACTTTCCTTCTTTCCATGTCTCTTCCCTTTTCTAGTGCTTCCCAAATAAATGATTTGAATCAGATCTGATTCCACATTTAGGTAGAAGACTATTCGGAGGTCTTGGTAAATTACACCCTGCTGCCTTTGGCCAAATCCTTCGAAGACTTTGGATATTTTCATGTAGGCGAAAATTCTAAGCAACGTTGAAAAGAAGTGGTCACAAAAGAATATCTGCAGATTTAATGGGGCAAGGAAGAAAAGGCTTACCTCTCAGCTGCTTAATCTTTTATCAAATCAGTCTTCACTATCAACATTTGGCAGACAAATTTCCATTCCTGCTGATGAAGAAACCCAGCTGCAGAGGAATTTAACCTGCCCCGATTTGCAGACCTATGGGTCACATGGCTAAATTCCAGTTATTCAGAGCCACTTGTGCTTCTTCCACAATCTAATAGTTCTCACACTAGCTAGGGAGGCAGACTTCCTGCAGAATAACTATGCATGTAGTTTTCTGCCAAATCAAACCTGCCAAATCAGATTCTGCTAGAATCTGACCTACATATGCAAGAGGCAGCAGAGATCAGGGGGTAAGAATAATGGAAGAAAAACTTGAGAAGACCTATTTATCAACATTTTTCCAATTTGGAGAGCAGAGCAGGAGCCCAGTTTCAGACCTTCCACCCTCTGTCCATCATGATGTAGGAGATTTGTGGTGGTGAGCATACTCAGTGTAACCTATAGCTACCTGACTAGGTGGTGGCCCGGGATCATTAAGTCAGCCACCTCCATTCCAAACATTTCAGAGCCTCAGTCAGTCTGTAATGTTGTCCTTTACAGAGATGGTGTCAGACATTGAGCAACTCCATACCTCCTCCACTCATTCAGTAGTGACCATTTCCTCCAGGAAGACAGCTTTGCTACTGCCCCACCACCATCTGTGGCCCAACACACACAACATCCTGATCTCTATTGAAGCCCATCAGGATACTTTTAAAATGTCCTGTTCAGTTACTAACACCTGGGGGCAGCACAGCCTCTGTAGGGACATTGAAACACCCTGCAGAACAGCTCATCCTGTGAAATATAACTAGCTACCAGTGGCCGGGATGTATTTCTAGATAGTGGGCTGACAATGTAGATTTTAGGCTCTTAGGGGGCACTGTTGTAGCTTCTAATTTAGAGAGGAATGATTATTTTAAAAGGATTGCCTAGGAGTTATGCCCAGCGACAGTGTTGCCATGTCTGTCTCTCTTTGATGCCCTTCTCCATTAGGGTCTTCACAGAACCTGGAGCAATATATGTGTTTAGGAAATCTTGGCACCTTTTAAATAAAGTGGTGGCGCTGTACTAGTGTTTTCCCATGACCCAGAACAGATGGATGGTAGATGGGGATCTATAGTAAGAAATTGGCTCACTCTGATATAGAGGCTGAAGTAACCCAAGATCCACAGTCCCTGGGCCTGAAAACGAGCAGAGCAGTGGTGGGAGACCCACTCTGGGTCTGAAACAAGAAAAAGACCTATGTCCAGCTTAAGACAGGAAGAGAAAGAGATTGTCCATTCATCAGTCTCTTCTCTTGATGCCTTGACTTGGATGAACTTCCCCCATGTTAGGGAAAGCAGTCTGAATTCCTCAGTCTACTGATGTAGACTTTAATCTCATGCAGCAAAACTTTCACAGACTCTCAGAAGAGTATCTCTAACCAAATATCTAGGCACGCCTTGAGCTAGTCAGGTTGTCACCTAAAATTACCCACTGCGGTGTGGGGAGGAGTCACTTAGAACTGGTGTATAAGATGGAATGAATGGAATGGAATGTAGAGAGATGCTAGGTGGCTGACTTACTAAATTGATATATCAGTTTTGAGCAGGGCATACACTTTTCCTTCTTGACCATGTCATATCCTGATTTTGTGAGTTACAATGTACATTCATATAAAGGAGTTTAACTTGTTAAAGAACTATCAAGTGATTTAACCAAAAGGACAATAAAATGGTCTTCCTGTTTCCACCTTTTTCTCTCCCTCAGTTCATTCTGAACATAGCAGCCAGAAGTGATCCTTTTAGGACCTTTGCGAGATCCTATCATTTGCATGCTCTAACCCTCTAGCGCCTCTCAGCACATTCTGAGTCATAACTGAGATCCTCATCGTGACACAGTAGCAATGAGGGACCCAGCCCTTCTCTCTTCTCTGATTTGTTTCCTTCCATCTTTACACTCTATTATACATTGACCATCTTGCTGTTCCTCAGAACAAACATGCTGTTCCTGATTCCCAGAACAGACCCCACGTCCTCGGAGGGCTGACTCCCTCAACTTGCTAGGTGATCACTTCTCAGTAAGGCCTTCCCTGAGGCTCTTCTGCATCGCATCTATCAGTTTTCACATCATGCCGTTTGCTTATTTCTTTGTGTGTGACTCTCTCTTCCCACTAGAATATGAGCTCCATGAAGGTATGTATCTTATATACTACTCTTTGCCCAATAGCTAAAACAATTCCAGGTACTTAGTGGGGTGCTTAATAAAGTATCCGTTGAATTAAAAGGTGAGAGTACCTTCTTAATACTGAATTTTCAGCTAAAATGATTTCTGGGTGCTTTCTGTAAACCTGAGAGAAGTGGGAACCTTATATACCTTTTATATAAGGTCACTACCTGGAAAATTCACTTCTGAATCCCCTCCATAGACAAAGGCCCTTTAATAGGCCCAGGCACCTCAGTATCTAAGATGTTGTATGATGCCAGAGCAGGTGGGGTTTGGTCCAAGAACAGCCCCTCCTTGCCTTGACTTACTGCAGGTGCTGAAGGAAAGAGTGTGAGGAAGAATATTCTTGGGTTTGTCATTTCCTTGTATGGAGAAAGTGGGGTGCTCCCATCAGGATATAGATAGTGGAAAAACAGAACAATTGCGAGGATGTGTGATTGGATGAGTGTTAAGTTTCCCTTTTAAGCTAAGTATTGTGTGATTTAACCTTCTAGGCTGGATGAGATAAAAGAATGGTAATAGAAAACTCTTTCCTGCTCATAGGTGTTTCGTGGGACTCCCTTCCAGATGAACTGCTCTTGGGAATCTTTTCCTGTCTCTGCCTCCCCGAACTCCTGAAAGTCTCCAGTGTTTGTAAGAGGTGGTATCACCTAGCGTAAGTATTCTCAACCTTTTTTGATAGATGTGGAGAAGTGATGTGAGGATTATTCATTCATTTCTTTGTATCTGGTGAAGCTAAAAGCCAAGAATATAGTAGCAGCAGGTAAAGTAGGTATCTTTGTATTTTTGTGTCATCATTTTACAGTGAAAGATGGTAGTTTCCTTGTGCCACTTGTGGAATTTCTTTTCCTTGTATTCAGAGTCGCACATGCTCATTGGATGCTGACCCTGGATCATACAGTTTCCATGTATGAAGGGAGTTCTGGAGGCACGACTGCTCTTACACACTGGGCCATGTCTACATTGGGGCGAGAGAACTCGAGCTCTGACATTAAAGCCCTGCCTCTGCTACTTCAACTCTATGCCCTGGATCAGATACACCACTTCTGATTCCCACACCTTCATATATAAAATAGGGGCAAAGGTACCTTCATGAGAGCAATTTTGAGGATGAAATCTAGACATGCTGGTGCACTGCCCGGCTCCTTGAAGCATTTAGCTCATGTCAGCCAACAGTTACTGGTATTTTCGTTAGTTTGGGGGATAGTTCAGGGGTGGACAGAGAGCTGCATGTAAAGTCTAGGTGAGCTGGGAATGCAGTAAAAGGTCGAGGAATGGAAGCAGGAGAGGAATAAAAGGATTTGTTTTTCAGTTTCTGTCTTCACCCTGTGCCCCTCCCACCCAACTCCAGGCCAGTCTTGACTTTGTACTAAAGACCACCTGTTCTCCCTCCACGGATCTGGGACTGTCATTATGAGCCAGCAGGAGCCCCTTTCCTCCCATCCAGGGTGTGCTGGAAGTAAGACGTGTAAGCACTTAGAGGAGTGAGCTCTGCTTCGAGAAGCCAGAGAGAGGCTTGCGTGCATGGCTGGGTTTCGCTTAGTCCCCATTTTGATTCTCTTTTCCTGCTAACCATCCTTTCCACGCAGAATCTATTAATCTTCATCTCAGTTGTCACAAACGTCTAACTGATATTAAATATTTTGATACCACTGCAGTTCTGCCTTTTTAACAAATAAGACATTAACAACTTCTGTGTGCAGAATTATGCTCGGACACCAGTCTGCTTATTTCAAGCAGTAGTAAAACAATACGATTCTGGTAGACACTAAAATCTACGGCCAGATCACCCTAAACATGCCTGATCTTGTCCTAGCAGGCACTTAAAATATTCTTTCTCATGCTCAGTTTTTTGTTATCTTTTACACTGAAGTGAATAGTTCTGTAGGTGGTAAAACTTCCTTAGTGTGCTGTTTAGTACATTTGGTGCCTCCTCCTTGCTTTAGAAACACTATCCAAACTTTGAATCATAATTTTCCCTTTTCCTTCATATTTACACTTATACCTGTGTGTGTGTGCGCGCGTGTATGTGTGTATTTAAGCTTAAAGGGTTTTATCAGAACTGCACTTGACTTCTTTTTCCCCATAAGTAAGTACCCATTATCCGCATCATCAGAAAGAAGTGCTAGGTTTCCTTCTCAGAGTTACATGTTTTTACATATTATTTAGGGTAGTGGTGGAAACCAGTTCATGTTGAACAGAAGTGGCTGTGGGATCAGTTAGACCATTTTGAACATACCCTTCTAATTGCTAATCAATTAAGAAATCTAAGCCATCATTTTTAAAGTTACCAAGTTGAATTAAATGCTGGGATCTTATTCTCTGGTTCTTGATCATGGCCTTGCTAATGCGATCATCATAGCATCTAAAATGGAAATACATATAAATGGAAGATGGAGGCTTATCCATGCTGTGACCCAGAAATATTCAGTTGTGCCTTAAAAATATCGTAGCAAATTGTAAATTGCATAGTCAACGTAAAAATAAAGGTTCCTTCAGAATTTGCTTCAAGGCAATTTGAAGGCCACCATCCTTGGTTTTAAGAGGCTCCCTGTGTCCAGCATCTCCATTCACTGAGTGCAGCACCTTCTCTTGTCAGGTTTGACGAGTCTCTCTGGCAGACCTTGGACCTCTCAGGTAAAAACCTGCACCCAGACGTAACTGGCCGCTTGCTCTCTCGGGGTGTGGTTGCCTTCCGCTGCCCACGATCATTTATGGACCAACCATTAGTTGAACATTTCAGGTAAGAAGCAGAGATCTACTATTTCTAAATCTTGAGATGGGAAACAGATCAAAGACGCAATTTTTTCAATACCCAGCCTGGTGACAGGTCATCCGTGTGGTGGAACGTTTCATGTTTCACCAGCTTGGTGTGGAGATGTGCTCAGCCTCCTGGCATTGCTCCTGTCCGCCCAGGGCTGTCGTATTCTCAGGAGCAGAGGTGCACATTTGCATTCTCTCCTGGGGTCCTCTGCAGGAGGCTCCTTGAATCCCATGAAGCAGTAACCATGTGGAGCAGTCACACCCAGACCCCAGCGCAGTTCCCTACTGCCCCCCTCTGAGGAAGAACAAAGGAGGAGGCGTCACTCATTTTATAACTGCTCGTTCATCTTATCCTGGACAAGCTTGCAACCTGAGAAATCAACCCTCTGCACTTGTGTTGTAGAATGTTTTACCGACGTATTTCCCTGTAACTGCTAGTTGTGCAATGTGAGTTTGTGCCTCTCCTACTTGAGTAGAATAATTGGATACTGAACAGAGAAATAAGCTAGGACAACAGCGTTAAGGACAAGATGTATACCAGTACTTTGTCCTCCCCCTCGCCCCATGGTGATTTGCTCTCCCCTTTGCATTTGAGTGCTCTTGGCCTCTGTTCTCACCAGGCTGGCTGTCCCTGGCTTCTCTTCTCAGTGCACACACTGTCCTTGGACACGCTGTGCCTCCAGCTCCTCTTAGGCCAGTTATCTCAAGTCCTCATTTCTAGCCTGGCCTTCTCTTCCATTCGAACTCCTAGCACCTACCAACTTCCACGTTGAACTTCTCCAGGTACTCAGTATCAGCATCATTAAAGTTGGACGGCCTACACGTGCCCTTGCTCAACTGGGTCTGCCCTGTTTCAATGAATGCCCTGCCCTTCACTCAGTCACCCTCACCAGATGTCATCTTATCACCCCTGTCCAGCTCATCTCACGTGCCTAATTACCTGTAAAAGTGGGACTGCCTTGGCAGCATCTCCCTTGGCAAAAATCCTCTTGAATTTAAAAACAAGCAAGGATGGAAATTAGTAGCTATTTGTTTAAGAGCAGAAGCAGAGCTAACACTTGCATTGCAGATGGATGGTCTTGTTTGTGATGCATGTTTAGGAAGGAGGGGCTGGATTTGATGTGAGTGTCTGTGTGAGAACTGCCTTACGGAGCCCCTCTTTTTTGTGTTCAGCCCTTTTCGTGTACAGCACATGGACCTGTCGAACTCGGTGATCGATGTGTCTGCCCTGCATGGCATTCTTTCTCCCTGCTCCAAACTGCAGAATCTAAGCCTGGAAGGCCTGCAGCTTTCAGATCCCATTGTCAAGTGAGTGCAGCCAGAAGCACGCCAGAGAGACAACTGCTTTTACATGAATCCTGGGGTACCCTTATGTCCACATCCAGCCAGACTGAACACATCCTATGCTTGTTCCAGCTTCTGCAAAACTTTACCGGCCTCACCTAGGCCTGTTGACTAGCTACCAGACCTCATGCTAGACTCTAGGCAGACAGGGATGAACAAGGGATCATCTCGACCTCATGCTGGATGGAGAGATTATGGTAGCGCTCTGTGTTGTTAATTGCATCAGTGAATATGTGGTAATACACAGACCTAATTACAGCTAGGAGGACAGACACCTCAAAGGAGGTGACTCTTCCTCTGAGTATTAGAGCTATTCAGATAGGAGACTCCAAGGGCCTGGTGAAGGAAGCTGTCTAGTTAAAGCTCTCAGTTCTGCATAACTGGGGGTGGCTGGATTGTAGGACTCAAGCCAGGGTTTGGTCATAGACCAGAGTTAATAAACCTCTGCTGACTCCATGGTAGGTTATGAAGAGGAAAGTGTGGTAAAAAGAGTGATTCTCAGATTGGAAGGAACCTCTCAAAACTAATTTAGAAATTTTGCTCTATTTGCCACCCTCGATGGACAATCTAACATGGAAGAAGCTAGACTAGTTTAGATGTTCTGGGGTTCATTCAGAGAAATGATAAAACCAGGTGTAAAAAACATAATGGTAGGTGATACTATAGAATCCTTATGAAACCAATACAAGTTTTTTTAAAGGTCGTTGCTCATTTAATTCTCACAGCAACCCCATAAAAGCATTCTTAATGTTCCCTTCTCACACATGGAAACCAAGACTCGGGGAGATTGATGACTTACCCAAGGTCACACAATTAGGTGACAGAACCAAGATTTGAACCTGTCAAAGTCATGTGATACCAGACTCTTGCTCTAAGTTTCTCTAACATGAACCTCTTGGGAATGTAGAGGAAGGGCCGATGGGAGAGATTTTTAAATGAAAGAACCCAGTGACTTTACATGTAGAAAGATACCTGTCATCGAATTCCAAATATGGGTGAAGTGGGAGTATGTTGATTTTGTTGCATTCCTATTTAATTTACCAACTGAGCTATCTGGGCTCACTCATTCCTATTTAATTTAAAGAGTGCCTAGGTAAGTGGTTCTAGTGTTCTTCTGTGCCAGCCACCGTGGTGCACTCTTTCCTAAATTACATCATGATAGTCCTACCAAGAAGCACCGATTTTACCATTTCCCGGATCAGTAAAGACTCCTGCATGGAGTCCAGCAGATGGTGAGATGTGTGTTTAAACTCGCTTCTGACCCCAAGGCCTGTGTGCTGTACTGCTTCACTAACTGCTGTCCTCAAAACACTTGGTGGAGTCAAGGTATCCTGAAGTTATTCTGACGTTTTTCTTTTTCCAGTAATCTTGCACAGAACTCAAACTTGGTGCGTCTAAATCTTTCTGGATGTTCTGGATTTTCTGAATCGGCCCTGAAGACCTTGCTAAGCAGCTGTTGCAGGTGGGAAAGTTTTGAAACTTGATTTTAGAGCTGCTGTTGTTTCAAATGGATAATTATCCCTCCCATCTGAACGGAACTGGGTCCTTTTTAAAAGCTATTCTTTTTAACTTTCCTAGCTCTTGCTTTGGATATTGCAGTATCCTTTTTTTTCCAAACTCTGTTGAAACCCAGGAGCCAAATCATGTACATTTGCAAAGGGTACTTTCCTTTGCAAGACGATCCCTTTTTCCTAATTATTGAAATAAGGAAAATAAAGTGTGTCTATCACTAGTGAAACAGTGCTCGAGAAGGGCTATAGCTATTCGAGGACAGGTCACTGAGTTTTCACCCACATTGTACATAAAATTGCAAGAGAACTCAGGTCAGGGGACAATGATTTTTTTTTTTTTTTAAACAAACAGGGGAAACAAAGAATTTCTAAGACCTCAGGTCAGTATCATTCTAGATAGTGCCCATGTTATACCTGAAGTCCTGCAAAAGGCTGTTCATTCAAGATAATGCTATGCTGTCACCAAGAGCTTGTCATGGCAGCCAGCAAGCAGGCCAGCGTCCAGTGCACTATAGCTGGAGGTGCTCACAGGCAGGTGAGACACTGAGGTGACGCCACAGCCTTCAGCCAGTCTGAGGGTCAATTAGACAGGACTAGACAGGAATGGAGGCAGCAGCACCTGTTCTGCCTGATGATCAGGAGTGGTTCACAGCTCTCAGGTGTTCCAGACACAGTCTCAGTCACCTGTCAATAGCAACTGGCCAGTAGCACTGGTCACCACTGGTCACTAAAAAGCAGTGCTATCAAAACCACTGTGTCAGCAGCTCTTTGTGAGTTGTTGTTCCTCACCAACAACAAACAGCTATTTGAGACACCAAGCTGGGGCCTCTGGTGCTCCTTTTAGGTGATGTTGAAGGTAGGGCTGGAGAGTGGTGACCCCCAGCCTCTGGGAACTTCTTCAGCATCTCTTCTTCAGAGGTTGTCTGCTCCTCCTGCTTCCTCTTCAGAGGCCAGGAACAAAGTGCATCCGAGTGTGCTTCCCAAACTGGCTCCTACCCTGCCTTATACCCTCCTTTCAGGTTCCCCACCTACAAGTCTGATTGGAATACTTTCAGTCCTATGACTGATTGGACTGTAGCACCAACCAGCTCATAATTTGCACCTGAAAGGTCTGCTCCATGACCCACACACCAAATCTACTGGCTCTCTACTCCCTGCAGCTGAAGGGAGCCACAGCTTTGGAGCTGGTCCACGGGGTCCATGGTCCTCTCTGCAGCCCTGAATTCGGGGCTGCATGCCCTAGGGTTGTGTGGTAGGGGGACCACTACTGTCCACCATCATTGGTGGCTTCTCCCTGCAGCCTGAGCCCCAGTGGGGACACTGGTAGTGGGTAGCAGAATAGCCAACTCCACTGTTGCTAGCACTGCCTGCAAGCAGCTTATGGAACCTAGGCCAGGGAAGAGGCTCTCTACGGGCAGCAATTCCTGGCACAGGTGGAAGAGCCTACCAGTCTTGCCTCAGGTTGTGCTGTGTGCCCCGGATTCAATAGGAGAGTTGAAATTAGGCTGTTTTTCACCTGACTGTACATAAGGTCAGGTTTTCTCCCTATAATGCCTGTAACCCTAACTTATAGGTTTTGATTAAATTTGGTACACTCAAACACCATGCATTTGGGTACTGGGATTAAAAAGAAAGAACAAAATTATAGGTGTTACTAACTTAAGACTGGCTCACTGAATACACAATAAATACTGTGTGTGTGTGTGTTTATATTTGTATGTCTGTATGTATGTAGTGCACACATGCCTTGGCCCCTGTGTTATAGCATTGTATCTTATTAATAATGTTAAAAGTATCACTTAATGATCTCTACCATGGGAAAAGAAGATTATCAGTGAGATAAGAGGCACCATCCACATTGTACAATAAATCCAGAAAGGGTGTGTGGTTTAATGATTGGGCATTACCTTCGTATCCCTCATTTGCTCAGCAGAGGCCAAATAAGATGGAGTCACTTCTTGGCATTGTAAGCATGTTTTTATTAGAAATCCCTGGTAATCCATCAAGTTTTTAGAACATCTCAAGTGATTGTTCAGGTCTGTTTGTTTGCAAACAACTTGGGAAGTTGAGAAAACTGGATGACTAGAGTATCTCCAGTTCTGGAATGAAGTTTGATGGTGAGGGGATTGCTCCCCTCCTTTTCCAAAAGGGGGCAGCATTCACTAAGGCCTTTATTCAGATCCTCAGGCATCTTTCTGGGGCAAAGGAATGCCAGGGAGAAGGTAAAGCAAAGGTAGCACCTTGAAGAAGCAGAGGTTCTGCGTATGCAATAGTAATTAATGGCATGTGTTTTCTGTTTGAGTGCTGCCTAGAAAATTAATTCCTGTGTGATGATTTCATGCTTTCCTTGTTGATTATTGTGTGCAGATTGGATGAGCTGAACCTCTCCTGGTGTTTTGACTTCACTGAAAAGCACGTACAAGTGGCTGTTGCACATGTGTCAGAGACCATCACCCAGCTCAATCTCAGTGGTTACAGAAAGAATCTCCAGAGATCGGGTAAGACCCTCTTGTGTGTGGGTAAGACCCACAATAGTAGAAAAAATAGACATTGTTCTATATCACTTGTCTCACTTGAATCAGTGAGTATGGTCTTCCCATTCCTCCATCAGGGAAGTAGCTGATAGAAGGATTAGATTAAGGCCAATAGCTCTTGGATAGCATCCAGATTTGAATCCAGAATTTAACAGTGGAGACCTTTATCCTTTCAAATAATGTGCTTTTAAGCAGAAAAACTCTTGCACAAAGTCTAATTAGTTCTGCTCAGAAAGCATCTTGCTATGTGATGTTGGAGATGCAACCGAGTTTGTAGTACATTAAGGGGTAAAACCAAATAAAAATAGGTAAATGCAGCACTTGATTGGCTTTAAGCAGTGGTCCCCACCTGGGTGCAGTTTTATCTGTACTGAGGCACTTGTCATTATCTAGAGAACCTGTTCACTGTGAGGGCTGTGGGGGTGCTGCTGGCATCTAGTGAGTAGATACCAGGAATGCTAGTACACAACTCGCAGCATAGCAAAGAAACACAAAAAGTAACCTGATCAGAAGTGTCAAGAGTAGTGTTTGAAAAACCCTTTTCTAATTCATACTTATAACTTCAACGTTTTAATTCAGTCTAAGAAGATAACAAGGTTATTTAGATGGACACAGCCATTTGAAGTCAGAGGGTCATGCATGGTTGTTTAGTTTTTGTAAACCTCAAGGGTCAGTAATGCTTTATCTGATACTGAGAGAGTCTTGATTTGCAATGATATGTCTGCAAATGGCAAGATTTTTTTAATGGCTTCACCTTGCTATTTCAGCCCTGGGGGCTCACGGTTGAATTAGTTTAACTTAGCACTTCGACACTATCTTGCTGGCTGATGCAAAATGCTCACCTTGAGTGTGTTTCATTATAGTTTGGATAACATTTTTAGAGATTTTTAGTTGTAAACTAACTACTTCTCCAGGACATGCCATGTCCTCTGTTAAATAAGGTGGATCAGGACAGAGAAAATAACTTGTTTTCCCGAGTAGCCAGGAGTTAAGTCCTTTGCTCAAACTTCTGTTTGAGACAAGGGGGGCATTTCTCTAGAGATTTGTGTGGGCAAGGGTTGTGTATCTTTCTTAACCCCTCTCCTCCACATACAGTATTTCTATATCTTTTTTTCTTTAAGAGCTGTTTTAGATCTGTCTTTAACTGTATTATATAGTCATTCTCAAGAATATGTAAATATACAAAATATAGTAACATCAAGGAAAAGTTATCGGTGATCTCATTAGCACCTTGCCAACTTTTCCTGCACAAGTGTTTTTAGAATGGAACATAGTGTGTGGTGTTCTTTGTAATATGCTTCCCTCCTCACCTCCTCCCTCCGCCCCCCAGGCCCATATCATAGTTCTATTTTTCATGACTGATATTCATTCAAATTGATACGTAATAATTTCTGTCAAGTCTGTAAAAATTCACTCAGTTGATCTCTTATAGTGGGCATTTTGAATCTTCCCTGATTTTCCCTTTAATAACAGCCTTGAGAACAGACAGAGACAAAGTGGTGTGTGTACTCCCCAGGTTTCTCAAGAGTGGGATCATCAGATCAAGGACTAGGCTTCATTCTGGGGCTCTGGGTGACTCTTGCCAAATTCCTTCTGAGCATATTGAATCCCCTGCAGTGAGCAGCCTCTTTGCATTGAATCCCACTGTCAGTTTCACCCACTATGCTCAGGAGATGAGAAGGCAATGCCCTTTGGCATTTTCTTCCTGCCTCTCAAATTCCCACTTTACTGAGAGTTCTGAAATGAATTGCAGTTCTTGGTGCAAGGTTGAGAAACTGCTGTAGGCAAACAGCTAGAATTGTGGCCAAGTTTGGCTTATAACACTTTCCTTTGTTCCTCCAAAAAAGGACAGATAGCCTGTTTACTGTGATTTGGCAAAAGTAATGGGCGATAAAATGCCAGCTGCTTTCTGGGCAAGGACAGGGACTCAGAGGGAAGTAGATGTATTAGTGTTACACAGTGGGAACCAGTCATTTTAAATTGATGCCTTTAACAGTGGTGCACACAGTATCACACTGTATAGAAGTTAATGTGGATTTTGTTTTAGCTCTTAGACCTGAGGCCTGACCGCCTAGATTCAAGTTTCCATTCTGCCGTGTATTGGGTTGCCTGGAAAGAGGTACTTCACCTTCTCCTTGTTCGACAGTTTCCTCATTAGTAAGGTAGAGATTGTACTGGAATCCACTTCTAGAGTCACAGTAAGGAATTAATGAGTTCTTGGCTCATAGTAGGAGTTCAGTGGATACTAGCAACTGTTGCTACCTCCCTTTGGGCAATTGGAAAGTCCTAAGGAAGTTCTTAGTAATCAGCTTTAGATCTCAGGTTTAACTTTTCTTGCTGAAATTGCTTTCCTCTAAAATGACAGTTTAGATTGGGTGGTGTATGAGATCTTTCTAGCTCAAATAGATCTCTATTTTATGATGAAATGAAGGAGGAACTTGGCAGTGGCTACTGTTTGCTAAATCTTCTCACCAAGGGATAGTAGGTTTCAGTAAGGACTAGAGAAGACTGATCAGTTTTACCTCTCATGATTTTCTTCTTAGGAGGGTGGGGAACAAAGTGTGGAAAGGTTCCAGGGGACTGTGATGGTGGACTATGGTAGGTGGGACTAGGAGGTGTGATACACCTCTGCATCACATACAGTGTTTTAAATCAATGTCTCGATTAAAAAAATAAAATGAAATCTGTCCTTTAAATATATTTTAAAAAATAATACATGGGGGGTTGGGATTTCGTTCTTTCTAGTTGGTGTCTTTATATGATCATATCTGATTTGGGCCTTTGTTGACGGCTGGCTAAACATCACTGGGCATGGTGCTGTGCATTTTATTCCTTGTGTAGCCTTTGTTAGACAAATGGTCATTGCGCTCCTCTAAGTCACGCAGCCCTGTTCTCAGCTTGGGAAATGTGAACAAAACAGATAAAGTCAGTCTTGTGAAGTTGAACTTCTGGTGGGAGACCACCAACAAATAACTAAATGTGATGAAAGGAGGGGGAAATGTAAGGAAGAAAAAGAAAACAGAGTAGGCAGAGTATAGCAGGAAAGAGGCTAGATGAGGGCCTCCCTGAGGAAGCAACACTTGAACAGATACCTGACTGAAGGAGCAGCCATATAAATGTGTGCGCATAGAAGGTACTAGAACTAAGGGTCAGCCAGAGGGAGGAAGGAGGACTACAGTAGAGAAGATAACCAAGGGATCTGTAAACGGAAACAAAAGCTTGATTTGGATATTTCTTAGATGGGGAGCCCTTGGAGTATTCAGAGCAGGGAATAAGATGATCTGACTTGCTGTTTTTTTAAAGTCATAGTGTCATGTTGAGGAAAGGCTGGAGCAAACTAGGATGGTGACATTTGAGGGCAGGTCAGGAGAAATGATCGGATTTGGGATCCATTTTGAAAGCAGGCTTTGCAGGATTTGGTAGCAGATTGAATGTGGGATGTGAGAAAAACAGTCAGTACAATTCCCAAGGTTTTTGCCAAACTGGTTGGATAGGTGAAATTACCACTTAGTGAGATGGCAAAGACTTTAAGGAAGGAACAAATTTAAGGGAAAAAATCAGGTATTTGGTCTTAGGCCTTAATTTGAGATGCCAGTCGCATATTGAAAATGTAAACTAGTATTCAGGGAGGGAACGGGACTGAGATCCAGAAAAGAAACCTCAAAATGAAACATGAAAGGAGTTTTTATTCAGATGATTTGCTGATTATAAAGTAGTTCATGTGACTTCCAAATTTCTCAAAAATTATTCTCACCACGCCTGGAAACTACAGGTCACGTCGAGATGTATCTCCTCCTCACCTACCCTTTCTGTGAATGTGCCTTTGTGTGTGTATTTGGAAAAAATCAGTTCATTTACAAAAAAAAAAGTCTGCATAAAATTAAATACTTATGTACTGTGGGAGCTTGCTTTATTAAATTTCACCAATTGGGAGTAGTATGATAGATTTTTATTTAATTACTGAAAAGTAAGTCCACATTTCTTGCTCCATTTTTATTATTATTTTTGCCAAGTATAT
Source organism: Uropsilus gracilis (assembly GCA_004024945.1). Taxonomy (NCBI): domain Eukaryota; kingdom Metazoa; phylum Chordata; class Mammalia; order Eulipotyphla; family Talpidae; genus Uropsilus; species Uropsilus gracilis. The sequence goes on from PVHY01008697.1 coordinate 48,251, forward strand.
GTCATATTCACTAACTTTTTTACTCTTGATGTATGACAACTGATTGTCTATTTGAGACCTTTTCAAGTTTTCTGATACTTAAATTGTTTGTTTTGCTTTGCTTTAACATGGTAGAGCTTTAAAATGTTATGTAGTTTAGTTCTCAGTGTTCCCTTTTATATTTTCTGCTATGTATTAGAAACTCTTTGTCTCAAGGTCCAGTGAGTAATTGCCATATTTTTATATTTAGAAATCTTTTAATATATGTGGGCTTTATTTGAATATAGTACTTGAATTAAGAAATACATTTTTTCAAGTTGTACCAATGCACTGTGAGTCTACCCTCTTTGATTTCAAATGCTATCTTTATGATAGATTTTTTTATATGTAGTGGTGTTTGATTTTATTCTACTGTGAATGGGATTTGTTTCCTTTTTGTTTTTCCAGCTAGATACTACTGAGCTATGTTCTTATTGGCCATTTCACATTTACAGTTTTCTTAATGTCCAATAGTTTTTCAGGTGAAATTCTCTTGAATTTTCTGTATAGGGAAAGCTTACATGCTAAGGTGATAATTTTGTTTTTTCTTTTTAAAGGTGTGTGGTTAATTGTATTGCTCTACATTTCTAGCAATGTTAAGTCGTTGTATTATTAGCAGACATCCTTATCTTATTCCTCATTTCAGTGTGACCATAATTTGTTTTTCTAGATGTCTCTACCTTAGTTGGAAGATGCCCCAGTCTTGTCCACCTAGATTTAAGGTATTTTTTCCTTTTATTGATTTCATAAATAAAAATTGAGAAGTGTAATTACTCATTGAATGAGGCAAGAATTTTAATATGTTGAATTAAAGAAACTGAGCAGTAGACTATTTCTATCTTCTCCCTTTAGGCTGGAAGGAGAGGTTTTGAACCTTTTCTTCTGCTCTTTTACAGTGATAGTGCAATGTTAACGAATGACTGCTTTGAGGAATTTTACCGGCTCAACTACCTCCAGCACCTCTCACTCAGTCGGTGCTATGACATAATACCTGAAACTTTACTGTAAGTATTTTTGTTTTCTAAAAATAGTTGAAGTCAGGGACCAGAGAAGATGTCACTTTGTATTAAAATCAATGGTTATTGATAGTAGATGTTGCAAACTTAAATATCAATATTAGAATAAGATAGACTGACCAGGAAAAAAAATAGCAGAATAGGAAATCGAAAGCAAATTTTTTTACTGTACGTGCCTGGTACAGTTGAATTGACTGTTTGCTACAGATTTATCATTTATTTATCTGTGAGTAGGTTTAAATAGAACACCATACTACTGACCTGTCAAAGACTTGACAAGGGAAGTAATATATATAGGCTTTATCTCCATCCAAGGAGATCAGAATATAATTGGGAAGACAGACTCATATAAGTTCCCCGCCCCCTAATATTTTTTATCAACTACAGTTGATCTAGGCTTGGAGGGAAGTTCTATCATGTTCTAGTGATACCTGAGCTGGATGATCAGGGAAGAAGATGAATAGGGTCTTATAAGTGGTATCATGGGAGTCTGATACACTCTGAGTAGCAGGGAGACTAAAGTCATATAAAGTAACTTATCCAATACTGTATAGTTAGTTCATGACTGAGCTGTCTCTACACATCCTATGTCACCTGGATATAAAATCATCTGTATCTAGTTTGGGCTAATTTTGTTCCTCATCAGTAACTTTGACAAAGTCAAAGGAGTTCAATCAAACACGGAATCTTGTCTACCTTTCTTACATACTGTTCCGTCCTGGGAATACTCTCATATCTTTATTTTCAGAGTTTTGCTTTCTAGCCCAAAGGGTTAGAAAATTCAGATTTATAGCAATTTTACTGAAAATAAATTAGAAATTTACTGAAAATAAATTAGAAAATAAATGTTTATAGCAATTTTACTGAAAAACCCCAAAAAGTCAGTAGCTCGGATTTGATCACTTGCCCTTTTTTCTTACTCCAGCCAATATCACCCAGATGAGACTGCTGACCTTGTAGCTTTTATCCCAGTGAAGGTGATTTCCCTTCTGGTTCCCACCAAAGAAGGTGAATTTGAACAAGGAGAAAGTCCTCACATTAGTTGCGAGAATTAATGAATAAATCAGAGGCTTTGACTAGGCAGGGATAATTAGCAGAATTAGAAACCCAGTAATTATATTTTTAACTTTCTTGAATTAATCTTGGGGCTAAGAGCCTGAACTGATTGCTCATTTGGAGAAGCACTGACTAAAAGGGATGCCAAGATTTACTGTCCTGGCTCTTAGGTATTAGGTTTTTAGTCACTGACATGAAACTCTTAATAAAATTTCCTGCCCTTATATTTTCTAGCTTTAAGAACTCCAAGGGGCCTCTTGCATCTATCCCAATAGGTTTCCTCATTTCATTTCAGGAAATGAGCAAGGACAAACTCATTCCTGTTCTTGCCACAGTGCTGCTTCCACCGTGTAGCCCCTAGGGGATATAGTGATTATTCTATTTTGGTTGATTGTCTCAAGAGAATCTACCCAGGTGTCTTATTTTTGTTCTTTTTTTGCCAGAGGGCAGAGACTAGAGGACCTCTGTGTGCTCTCGTATTTTAATTTTTTCACCCACCATTATGGCAGTACCTACAGGCAGCGTGACTTGATCACTGGGACAACCCAAGTCACAGCACAATGTGTGAGCCCTTCGTACATTTTATGACTTGGAAAACCTTGTCTTGAAAATGAGAAAAATAGGGCAGTAGGAGTTTGGTTAGTCAGACGACACTGGAATAGCGTGGAAAACAGAGAGAAGATAGATACTATCTTGGAACTTAAATAATATGTTTTGTTGGACATTATGTATTATCTGTCCTCAAGGTAAAAATGTCTTTCCCTCTAATTTCATGTGGTAACTGATGTATTTGACACTCCTAGTAAGAATTCTAGTGGCCTCAACAATAACTTCCGAGCACCATATGAGGAACTTTCATTTTTTTTATATCGGAAATGAAAAAAAAATTGAGAGTCTTCTGTAATAATAATGCTTTAAAATGCTTGTTTCTGATGCTGAGGATATAGTCTTAATATTTTTACTCCCTTACTCCTTAATTGGTCTCATTTCCTCCATCTAAACCTACTTCTCATTATTCTGCATTTCTCATCCAGATAAGAAAGCCAACCTGGAGATAGCAGTAACCTGACCCAAGATTAAGAGAGACTAAATAAAAACTCTTTTGACAGATTTTGTAGTAGAGGAATTCAAGACTTATAAGACAGGATTATACATCTGAGGGAAAGAGTGATCCTGTGAAAGGGTTTAGGGTAAGATTTCTTCTTCAAGATGAGTTCAGAATATTTTTTTTGTTACAGAAATAAAAAAATGCAAGCAGGTAATCATTTTTTAAAGCAGTAAACATCTTTTAAAGTATTTCATCTGGATTTACTGTCCTAGAATGTATTACCTCCTCTCAGTACTAAGTGGCTAGCATCTTGTATATTTATTCTGCTCTGTTACAGGTGATACCCATGAAGAGACTTGGTTTCTTTGCTTGTTTTGGATTTTTGGTCACCTAAAATTTTAAAGACTTGTTTTGTGACTTGGAAATGGTTTTTCATCCACCTTTCCCTCTCACTGTAGTACATGAATGTCTTCCAAGTACCTGGTAGACCTTCCTTTTTCACCAAAGCTCTTTCCCTATTTTGTTGCAAGGACATTTCTTACATAGCTGCACCTTCTTTTCTTACTCCCATCTACATTTTTTTCTTATAATACTATCCACTGCAGAATGCCTTACAATTTGGCTAATTTGCATATCCCAGAATCAAAAACATCATGATTATTATAAAATTCTTATTATATACTCTTGATTTTTACGTAAGAGGAATTGAGTTTGGAACAGGATTTCTATACTCTTAAGTGGTAACAGTAAACACCTATATATTATGACCTTTCTTTGTATTCCTCTTTCTATATTCTGAAAATTAGTTAACTGAAAGATCAGTAAGAATTTGTTCTTCCTGATTTTCTTCCAGGCCCTTGTGACCTTTACATCCTATGGTTCCCTTATGAGCTCTAGTGTATTTATTTTATTTGGATAGAATTTTCTAAATTATCCTTCATCTTGTAGGCAGCTCACATATATTAAAAATCTGTGGTTTCCAGACACTTGTTGAATGTCAAATAAGTAATTAGAGGGAGAACGGGGAAGCTGAGAGCAGGTTTGGAAGGCCTTGAAGCCAGCTGAACACTTTGAGTTCTGTAAACACGAGGGAAGCATGAAAGGTTTGAAGCAGGAGACTAACTCAAGCTGAGCTAGGCCTGAGGAAAATGCCTTGACTATGGGTATGTAGAACAGTCATTTAAAGGAAACTTTGTTTTTCAAGGAATCACTGGCAGCATGAAAATACAAAGAATGCTTCTAATTCTAGGTCACTGGTGTATTCATTGATCTGCAATGATATTTTGTTGAAATTCCAAAGTAAATATTTGCTTTCCTGAGACTTTGTACTGTTTGTCCCAACCTGGCACAAATACAGATCAGAGAGATGGAGGTTTAAGCACACAGATCTGGGTTAAGAAGAAAGAATCATTACCAAGAAGTATTTACCTTGGGGAAATGGACTCCCTTTTTTGGTGTGTACCAGTTTCCCTGTTGACAGAGTTGTATTTCATCTACTGTGAGATTCCAAAGGAAATGATATTAGGCTTATCTGTGACAAGAAAAATGGTGATATTTAGTGACTATTTAGATGATATTTTAGTGATATTTAGATAACGATTGCCTCATATAAAGGTGTGGTTGGTCATCCTTTTGTCCAACTGCAGCCAGCTATATAACCCAGCCCAAAATGCCTTGGTGGAAGTCAACCCTAGGTTCCATCAATTGTTGACTATTAACTAGTATTAAGAAGTTGTCAACCCTTCTGACATCTTTTGAGAAGGGAAGCCTAGTTCAAGTAAAGAACAAGTCCATATCCTTTAGTCATTTGTAATTTGTGGTGATTCCAACTGATGCCACAATGAAACATTTACTACATGTCGTTTGCTTGCTTCTTCTCACAACACAGTAACACCACTCAGAATAAATTAAGAATGGAGAAAGGAACCAAAAATTTTGTTGGATTCCAAGTGAATCTTAGCACTTTTATGGAAATTCAACAAATCTGCTGCTGCTTTTCCTCAAGCCATGTGATCCAAGCTATGGCCTCTGATTTCATTTATCATTCTATGTTCTCCATCACTGATTGCACATCATGCTGTCACTTTGTATTTTATAAACTATGATACAAATTGTAAAACTTGAGTCATGTAACTCTAATAGAAAAGTTTCCATAGATAATGTGACTCTGAAAGTCTCTCTCTCTTTCTCTCTTTTCAGTGAACTTGGAGAAATTCCCACATTAAAAACACTACAAGTTTTTGGAATCGTGCCAGATAGTACCCTTCAATTGTTAAAGGAAGCTCTTCCTCATCTACAAATTAATTGTTCCCATTTCACCACCATTGCCAGGCCGACCATTAGCAACATAAAGAACCAGGAGATATGGGGTATCAAATGCCGACTGACACTTCAAAAGCCAAGTTGTCTATGAAGTATTTATTGTTGGATGGTGTCTCCTCTTTGGGACAGGAAAGTAGGCAGAAAGCCCAAATGCATAAGCACTCGGCTATTTTTATTCTTGATTTTCCCTTTGCCTTTCTTCTGCAAGTGTATTAGAGAAACATTTGAGAGAGAAAACTGTGAATTTGCTTTTTTATAATGATTGAGCTATCACTGCTCTGCCCTTAAGAGCCTAATTTGTAGGCCTTTTTATATTTTAGGAGAAGCCCATCGTTTCAAGACTCCTTAAAGAGCAAAATCTGACCCACCTCTTCCAAGTGTCCTTATTATATATCTATTTAGAATCAAGCTTATAAATCACCAGCAAATCATTTATACACTATATGGTAACTCTTCTATTTGTTCTCAATATTGCTTTTATAACATATATTGGGAGAATAATAAGCTATTTGTTTTGTGAAATAGAATCAAAGGACAGCATTTGAAGCAATCTCTTTTGGAATAGAAAAAAACAAACTTAGCATTTCAACTTTGCTAAGAGATTTGAAATTAGATTCTTAGAAACAAATAGCTCTGCGTGAGTAGTTCACCTTAAAATCTAAATACAAAAACTACCAGAGTTATGGAGTTAGAGAATTGGAAGGCCCAAGAGGCAGTTTTGTATGACAGGTTAAAATGAAGTGTCCTGTAATGCATATGAATACCCTTTAATGTACTCTGTTGCTGAAATTCTGAGTAGCTGAGGACATAAAGGCAGCCTTCTAACTTTATGATCCAATTATGTTAACATGGACTCTTTAGTTTTTAGAATGACTTGCTTTGGTTTAGAAAGGTGGTAGTGACCAGACAGTCTATTCTTGAACTGTTGGATGGAACATTGAACTGAAATTGCCTTTTCCTATATCACTGAATTGAGGTTGTTTTTATATTACTCTGAAATCAAGTATTTTAAATTGCCTTTTTTATAATGTCTCCTGCAATAATTGTTTCAAACTGTCCATTTTATAAGGTTACTGGATCAAAAGTTCCTTAAGAAGAAATGCATGTTCCTTTCAATCAGTTATGCTCTAGCCACAGGTATCCACTCTGTACAGTTTCAGAACAGTAAAACACGACTCGCACGTACATATAACTTACGATTCAGGTGTTCACCTTTTGATAGCATTAGTGATAGATTTCTTTAAATGGTACATAGAAGCAAAAGGATTAAATTCTACTTGCCAAAAAAAAAAAAAGAAAAGTCAGAAAATACTAGTTGAATCAAGGAGCTCTCATAGGTTCAAAAATGGAACCAAAAAAACTGAATTCATAACTTCTATGAACTTTCATTTTTTAAAAGCAAATCTTTCAAGTGCTAGAAATGGTGGTATGAAGTACCCTTCTCTGCTTGAATTTAAGGAACGTATTTGAAATTAGTGTTATATAGGAATGATGTTTCAATTTCACAGTAGTTAAAGAACGCTAACTACTACTTGAAATTATTGTTTACAGATTAGTGACAAGGGCTGGGGAATAGGCTTGACTGAACTCTGGCTTCTGGATGCCCTCAAATGTACAGTACTTCCGAACTCAAATCAAGTCCAGCCTTAAGCTATTTTGCTAACATGTCAGAGTAATCTGTATTTTTGTATGTGATTTCTTTTATAGACTTGTTTTAAAATAAAACACATTTTTATAAAAATGAGCCTACAACTAATTTATATTCCTTTTTCTCTTTTTCTTCAGTACTGTGGTTAAAATTAGAAAGCATTTGGTATTGTGTGTCATTTGTCTCAGCCTCTGAATGAGACTCTTCAAAACAAGCCCTAAAATGCTCTTTTTTGCTCCATCTATTTCATGGGTTTTTGTTTTGTTTTGTTTTGTTTTGTTTTTGTCACGTTTAAATGGTTGTTTATAATACTTTTTAAACAAGGTGCTAAAATACAGGCTTATTATCTTTGAAAGTGCTTCCAAAAGTAACACATTTATAAAACGTGAAATTCAAGTGATTAATGTATCATCAAGTTCTGTCAATAAATCAGATAGTAGCATTTTTTTTTTAAATATAGGCTTGATCAGCTTTTTCTATGTATTTTTTACTCATTGGGAAATTATTTGAATAGTTGACCCAGAGGTGTTCAGAAATTAGATTCCTTTTGACCCCTACATGCAAATGGTAGTCATATTAAATATCACCCGTTTTTTTTGCTTTTTTTAAATTATTGCTAATATGCCTTTTTTCTCTTAATTTGAAAAAATGTCAAATATGTGCAGAATGTAAAGAATAGGGTAAATCTCCTACTTTGAACAGTCATTAACTGATGGACAGCTTCATTTTATCCATCAGCTCATCTGTCACCCCACTGACACACACAATCATAGCTTACTTGAAAGCCAAACCTAGACCTTTGATTTCATAAATATTTAGGTTTATCACTCTGAAAGATAGTCTCCTAAATTAATTTTGAACACTGGAATATCAAAATGGTGTTGAAACTTTGCCAGTTTTCTCAAGGTTAACATGGTTTTTTTAGCTTTCTGGTGTTTTGTTTTTAACATAGGTTTTTTGTTTTTTTGTTTTTTTTTTTGTTGTTGTTATCACCAGAGGTTGTTTATTTTTTTTAATTTTTTAATTTTAATTTATACATATATATATATTTCATATCAATCACTTCATTGAGGTCCCTGGGGGTCCCCCCCCACCTCCCCTCCCTGGCTACTCCAGCTGGTCCCCTCCCACAGTTGTGTACTTTCATTTGGTTGTCCATATATTAGTGAAACCATTTGGTATCTGTTTTTTTCCTTCTGACTTGTTTCTGCCAGTATGATTTCTTCTAGGTACATCCATGTTACCAGAAAATCATCGAATTTGTCTTTTTTATTGATGTGTAATATTCCATTGTGTATATATACCACATCTTTTTCATCCAGTCCTCTTTTTGGGGGCATTTGGGTTGTTTCCAAGTTCTTGCAGTTATAAATAGTGCTGCAATAAACATCCGCGCACAGGTGTCCCTTTGTACCCACATTGAGATCTCCTTTGGGTAGATTCCCAGAAGAGCGATTGCTGGGTCAAATGGTAGTTCCATTTTCATTAGTTTGCGGGTCCTCCACACTGCTTTCCATAGTGGTTAGACCTGTTTACAATCCCACCAGCATGTAAAAGTGTTCCTTTCTCTCCACATCCACGCCAGCACTTGTCTGTTTTTTGGATGTGGGCCATTCTTATTGGTGTAAGATGGTATCTCATTGTGGTTTTGATTTGCATTTCCCTTACTGCTAATGATGTTGAACATTTTTTTATGTGCCTAATGGCCATTTGGACTTCCTCTTTGGAAAAGTTTCTTTTTAGATACTCTCCCCATTTTTTAACTGGGTTCTTTGCTCTGTTTTTGCTAAGTTGTGTGAGTTCTTTGTGTATGTTTGTTATCAGACCCTTATATGGAGGGTGAAAATTTTTTCCCACTCAGTTGGGGTTCTTTTTATTTTTTCTTTTGTCTCTTTTGCATTACAGAAGCTTTTTAGTGTGATGTAGTCCCAGCTGTTTATGTTTTCCTTCATTTTTTTGCCATCTATGGATGTGGCCAAAAATGGATTTCTGAATTGTAACTCATGAAGGGTTTTGCCCAGGTTTTCCTCTATGTATTTTATGGTTTCGGGTCTTAAGTCTAAGTCTTTTATCCATTTTGAGTTAGTTTTTGTACATGGTGTGAGGGGGGTGTCTTGGTTCATTTTTTTGCATGTCTTGTTCCAGTTTTCCCAACACCATTTATTGAAGAGGCTGTCTTTGTTCCAATGTAAGTTTTTCACTTCTTTGTCAAAGATTAATTGACTATATATGTGTGACTTTATTTCAGGGGATTCAGTTCTGTACCATTGGTCTGATTGTTTTTATGCCAGTACCAGGCTGTTTTAATTACTATGGCTTTGTAGTATAGTTTTAAGTCTGGAATAGTAATTCCTCCATTCTCTCTTTTCCTGGTCAGGAGGTTTTTAGATAATCGAGGTCTTTTGTTATTCCATATGAATCTCTGTAATTTTTGTTCTATATCTTTGAAGAATGTTGTTGGAATCTTTATAGGGATTGCATTGAATTTGTAGATTGCTTTTGGTAGGCTGGCCATTTTGATGATGTTAATTCTTCCAATCCATGAGCAGGGAATGTTTTTCCATTTCCTTATGTCTTCTTTTATCTCCTTTAGCAGAGTTTTGAAGTTTTCCTTATATAGATCTTTCACGTGTCTTGTTAGGTTTACCCCTAGGTTTTTGTTTTTTTTTTTTTTTCTTTTGGTGCAATGGTAAAGGGGATGTTTTTTTTAATTTCTTCTTCTTCTGTTTGACTTTTTGTGTAAAGGAAAGCTTCTCTCTTCTGTGTGTTGATTTTGTAACCAGCTACTTTGCCGAACTGGTTTATTGTTTCAAGAAGTTTTTCTGTGGATTTTTTTGGGTTCTCTACATATAGAATCATGTCATCTGCATATAATGAGAGCTTCAGTTCTTTTTTCTCTATCTGCACTCCTTTTATGTCTTTCTCTTGTCTTATTACCCTTGCTAGAACCTCCAGTACAATGTTGAAAAGTAGTGGAGAGAGCGGGCATCCTTGCCTGGTTCCAGATCTTAATTGGAATGATTTTAGTTTTTCTCCATTTAAGATGATGTTTGCTGTAGGTTTGTCATAGATGGCTTTTATTATGTTGACATACGTTCCTTTTATCCCCAAATTTTCAAGAACTTTTATCATAAATGGGTGTTGAACTTTATCAAATGCTTTCTCTGCATCTGTTGATATGACCATGTGGTTTTTGGTTTTCTCCTTATTGATGTGGTGGATTATGTTAATTGATTTTCGAATGTTGAACCATCCCTGTGCTTCTGGGATAAATCCCACTTGGTCATGGTGACTAATGCTTTTTATACATCGTTGGATTCGGTTTGCCAAGATTTTGTTTAAAATTTTTGCATCCATGTTCATTAGGGAAATTGGTCTATAGTTTTCTTTCTTTGTGCTGTCTTTATTTGCTTTTGGTATGAGTGATGTTTGCTTCATAGAATGTGTTTGGCAGTTTTCCTTCTTTCTCAATTTTTTGGAAAAGTTTTAGTAGTGCTGGCGTTATTACATCTTTGAATGTCTGGTAGAATTCATTTGTGAAACCATCTGGTCCTGGGCTTTTGTTTTTAGGTAGAGTTTTGATGACTGCTTCAATGTCGCTGCTAGTGATTGGTTTGTTTAAGTTCTCTACTTCTTCGTTTAATTTTGGATGGTTATATCTTTCCAGGAATTTGTCCATCTCATCCAGGTTGTTGTATTTGTTTGCATACAGGTGTTCCTAGTAATCTCTGATTATCCTTTGGATTTCTGATGTGTCTGTTGTAATTTCTCCTCTTTCGTTTGTAATCCTGCTTATTTGAGTGTTTTCTCTTCTTTGTGAGGTTTGCAAGGGGTTTATCAATTTTATTTATTTTTTCAAAGAACCAACTTTTGGTTTTATTTATTTTCTCAATAGTGTTTTTGCTATCTAGATTATTTATTTCTGCTTTTATTTTTATTATTTCTTGTCTTCTGCTAGGCTTGGGGTTTTTTTTTGTTGTTCTTTTTCTAGCTCATCGAGTTGGGAGATTAGGTTATTTCTTTGGTTGTTTTCTTGTTTTTTGATATGAGCCTGTATTGCTATGAACCTTCCTCTTAAAAATGCTTTTGCTGAGTCCCAGATGTTTTGGAATGTTGTGTCTTCTTTGTCATTTGTTTCAAAGAAGGTTTTAATTTCTCCCTTAATTTCCTCAGTTACCCAGTCTTCATTTAGTAACATGTTGTTCAGTCTCCATGTGTTGGACTTTCTTCTTGCTTTCTTTTCATTATTGATTTCTAGTCTAATGCCTTTATGATCAGAGAAAAGAGTTGGTACTATTTTAATCTTTGTATACCTGTTAGTGTTTGCCTTATGTCCTAATACATGGTCGATTTTTGAGAATGATCCATGTGCATTTGAGAAGAAGGTGTAGTCTTTTCCTTGTGGGTGTAGTGTCCTGTAGATATCTATTAGGTCCATATGATCTAGATCTTCATTTAGGGCTTTTGTATCTTTGCTTAGTTTTTGTCTTGTTGATCTGTCCTTTGGTGAGAGTGGTGTGTTGAAATCACCTACCACATATGTGTTCTCCCCAATGTCTGTTTTCAGTGTTTCAGTTAGTAGTTGTTTGATGAATTTTGGTGCTCTCTCATTTGGTGAGTATATGTTAATAATTGTTACATCTTTGTTATGTATTGACCCTTTTACCAATATATAGTAGCTTTCTTTATCCCTTGTCACCTTTTTTAGCTTAAAGTCTACTTTATCTGCTATTAATATGGCTACTCCTGCTTTCTTCTGGGGGCCGTTTGCTTGTAGCACTTTTCTCCAGCCCATTACTTTTAGTCTGTGCTTATCTTTCCTGTTTAAGTGTGTTTCCTGCAGGCAGCAGAATGTTGGGTTTTGTTTTTTGATCCACTCTGCTACTCTGTGTCTTTTGATTGCTGAATTGAGAC